>JZLH01S0125149.1:1992-21991 GCA_001188425.1 Eucidaris tribuloides
AAGAATTTTTCGAACAAATCTTTTCATATTTCCTCAGTATCAATCATTGAAACAACACACCGCCGGCAAATTATGTACGCGAGTCACAAAATAAGGGGATTTTTAAGATTTACTAAACAATATAGAAGAGTTTCAGCTGGTGTTTGATTGTAATTAAGAAGTGTGGTTAGTGATTCAAGAGAAAAGTAATATAAACATTTTCATGTTCGCCCTTGATACCTGCAAGGAAAAAACAATCTCAAACGAGTGTCACCGGAGTCACGATACTGTCTAATGTCGGACAAGTCACAAACCAGAGTTAGAATCAAAAAATGAGGAGAAAGAAGTTGAAGCTGATTGCTTCTTATCTGATTCATTAGGTAAGCTTTTCACGTCAATTTGATAAACGCACATTATATTTTTTCAAAATTGCTTGTCATATTTTCCAGAATGCCTATTCATTATGAAAACACTCGATAAAATAGTCATGACCAGATGTTAGATCTGACCACCATTTCCTGCCCAAACTGTTGTAAAATAGTATCTAAAGGGCGCCTGAATTTCCCCACTTATTTGTATGCAGAATTTAATTAGTACAAGCTTATAGTTATAATTTCATTTTACATGTAAATAAAATTAATTGGGAGAAAAACTGGAGAAATGTCTACCTACGCCGCTTAATTTGAGAAGTGTCTCTGAAAAAAAATGGTGCATTTGCCAAAGAAATATTTGGGGAAAACAGTCAAGTCTCACACTCCGAAAATTTAATCATTGTGCCCTCTAGTATTTCCCCTTACATGTGATTTAGGATTTTCTGATATCCGTTTCCTTAGCCATTTATCACTATCCTTATTCTTCAATCAATGCAAGCACCGTCTCTCGCATACACTCCAATTAGATATTGTCACTCGATTTTTGAATCCCCAAACGTAAGTACACACTCCTGTACATTCTATCCTATTTTCATAACCTGCGTATTAAATTTTGTGATGTTTTCTCTTCCTAAGAATCTACCCACCTGTCTGCTTAGTGAATACCATTTTCTATCACAAAAATGCCCACATATGCATACGATTAGTTGTTGCCTATGTGTGGCAAGCTCCAACAAGCTGTCGGGTGCTGCTTAGAACAACCTTTCGTGTTTAAACAGAATGTATGCATTAAAATTTGGCCACATTTCTTTATGGACACTTTTCTAAGGCCACTTATATGCCTAGTCTGGCTTTCCAGATCATTTAGATTTAATCCATTCTTGAAATTGATAAGGAAGCTGCTATCTTTGGTCAACTTGCTGTTGAATTAATACAAAATCTGGATATTAAGGCCCACCAGTAAGTATCTTTGCGAGTGCGTTAACAACCAGTCAGAGACGGTGAGTGTACAATGGAGTGTAAAAAAGTTGGCATTGTCTAGAACTGAGACAACATGTGTGGCCAAGTAGACTACCCACCTGCAAATAAACACCAAAAAACAAAATGTTGACAATTAAAAAACGAAAACATTTTGAATTACAGAATTCAGCACTCAACATTTGAGTTATGAAAAAAGATATTATTCGAGTTATAGAAAAAATAAGTCTCCATTAGGTCTTTGGTTCTATTTTTTGCACGTCAAATGGTGGTAGAACCTTGAACCATGTCTACTCACAGTGAGTTTTTTAAACAGAATGGTAATTTTTTTAAAGTAGTCCTTGAAAAACTGGGGAGATTTTCACACTCTTTCAAAAGGTATTTCACAAATTAATGCCACTCTCTTTCCAGTATAACATTATAATTTAAGTCTTTAAACGCTTATGACAGCTCATTGTAAAAATTGAACTTGTCGTGTGCGAGTCACGCATTTTGTCACCGGAGTCACATTTTCTTTAGGCTTTCTCCGCAAACTATGCTGAAATTTGGCACAATCTAACTTACGCCATGAATTGAGCTAGGAATATTCCAGTTTTTAGTTCAGCAAAACAACTTTAATCACACTTGTAGTTTCATATCAATTTTGAATAACAGTACTGTCAAATTCCTCTTTTTATCGTACAGTGTCACGCCGAGTCACGTCAAGAAACTTGCAATATTCATGAAAAGTATCTGATTATTGAACAATCATTTCCAGACTGACATCGCTGTATTTTCCAATGACCTTGACTCAAAAAACCATGTCTACAATCTTAGGTGACAAATATAAAGCCAGTTTGATAACAGTTAGACATTTGAAACTTGAAATTTTGTTCAAATGTCACGCGAAGTCCATATGGAATGGCTGATATGGGATGAATTGTCCCCAATGTGTGTTGAGAGGCCCAGAGTGAAATGACTTTACTCACACTATAAACATTAATCATGGCAAAATTCAAGAAGAAATTACACAATTTATTATCTTTTTTCATAGCGGCTGTTATCAGGGCACTTAGGAAGCCCGACATGCACCAAAAGTGGCACACGGCACCTGTAGTTTGAGAACCCTGGTGGTAGATCTCTCGCACTGCACTCGCACGCACTCGCTGATTCGGTACCTTGACTTTTGGTCCGATTCTTATGCAAGGCCCAAGATTGCATTTTCTGAATTAATATATGAATTTGATTTTACACTTTAATAGAATAAAATCCACATTATTTCTTCTGTCAGTTCAGGCCAAATAATATTTGGTTCAATACAGATTTTTTTATTTGCTTAAATAAAAGATTATCTTAAAGCCATGGTAACATCTTACCACAATTCAAAAACATTGCTGAGCTACATAATCCTCCGATGCCTCCAAGTGTCTAATCTGATAAGGTCTAAAAATAATGCCTGCAAAAAGTTGTTCATTCAAAATGATGATTTCAGTGCATTTGAAAAATGAAATCTAGCAAGAAATTCAAATTGACCAGATTCACCTGCCATTTCCTCCATAGACTTACCTGTGTGCAGATCTAGGCTACTTTTATCATACCACCAGAGTACGACAATTGTTTATTTCATGCCATACCTTGCCATTGGCCAGCTACTAACTTTGCCACACCTTTTTATTTCTAGTGTTTTATTTGTCCATTTGAAACTACTATGTAGCTCAGATATCAAAGTTTGACTTTTTTTTTTAAATTGAAGCTCCACAATGTTAGCCTATCACTATAAATTGTAAGGTGGCAGATTTTTGGAACCCTTTTCCATGCCTTCACACATGAATGAACATTTACTGAATCTAAGTTACTAATCTTTTGTTCTTTTTGTATCTGAACACAGAAGTGCATACATCCGGTGAGTGCTATGTTAAACAAGCTGTGGGGCTTATTACCCGACAAGCACTTGATCCCTGTCTTGAGACTTTGCCATCAAGCGACATCAACTAGAAATCAGATGCATTATGGGATATGTCCGCAGATGACGTGGACCAGACATAAAGTTTCATCATGTACACACTTGCTCAAAAGGTAATGCAAAAAAATAAAGATTCTCATTAAATTGAGTTTCCCCTTCATTTTTTCATTAACTTTAAAGGGCACACTGGGGTATAACTTTTACATTTAATTTGATAATTGCAAAATAATAAACAACAGAACGTTGAATTAATATTGTGATATATTTGCAGTACCCATCCATTCAATATTGTCTGCTCTTTGTTTGTTTAAGATTACTACATGTATATTCATCAAAGATGTAATTTAACTTGCATTCAAGGATGGAAAGTGGGGATGACAGCAATTCAGCAAGTGAAAACACTTCGGGTTTTTGACAGAAAAAAAAATATCTGAAAATGCATTGTTTCTAATTTTGGCTCTCTCCTAGATTTCATTGTCCACGATCTAGTCAACACCCAAAGTATGTATTAAGTGTAATAATTTTCTCAGTTATTTCATTACCCTTATTTTCTGTTTTGGGAACATAGTGGGTGAGGATGGTTATTTTTTCAAATATCATTCATTCAAGTTCAGAGTGTAAATGTTCAGCATAATTATGTAGAGTCTTTGGAAATGTCATGTATGGACAATTCTATGAATGATCTCGCATAAAAGTTACAGCCCATGATAACGGTTCTAGGATTTTACACATGTACATGCACATTGGCATTTATCAATGATAGTGTATTCTTTAGATTCATCCCAAATTTCATGTTTGCAAGTAAGATCCCTAACTTTTGTTTTGTGGCTAATTATCATTACAGACACACTGAATTAAATTGCCTACAATTGGGCTATTAGAAATACTTCGTTTGATTGTAGTGATGCATGATTAAACATGCATGTATAGACTGTAGTCAGAGTTCCCAACCTATCTGAGTACATATTGAGAAATGTTTTGCTAGAAATTCAGTATTAAGCCACATTTTGCAATGAAAGTGAAGAGCATTGAGTTTTCATGTTACAAAACGGGAATTTGAAGTTTGAAACATAGACTGATACAAGCCTAAATTAGGAAACATCTCTCCAAACTTAGAAAAGTTTGAAGATCTGATGTTTGTTTTTGTCAATTGTAATTGTCTTCTTTGTTTTTACCAGGCGTTATACCTCCACAAATCCAACAGACGATCAGTTAAAATGCTGGCGAGATTTCATCGTCCAGAATACTGAAGTGACCACTGACCACTTGACCCCTGAGATTAGGCTGAGGTTAATGACCCCAGACTGCCCACTGTGGTACCAGACCCTGGACCAGTGTCCGGTGGACGATCCATTCTGGGCTTTCTACTGGCCAGGAGGGCAAGCTCTCACAAGGTAGGAATTAGGATTCGCAGGTATCCTGCATTACAGAAATTGTCTAATATTTAGGCTATTTTTTCGTGCATTGAACCCCCCCCCCCCTCACCCCCACACACACCAACGCAACTGGCCTTACCAAATCCTTTGTAATATCTGTCATAAATCTCAAAATAAGTCATAACATAGGCTCAGATTTCACTAGAGAGCACTTAAAGACACAAGTTGACAATGAACATTGTTTAAAACATTTGAGCTCGTAATCGTCCATGCTTTAAGTGTCTTTGATAAAGTCTAAAAATGAAGCCCTGTAAAAATTGTCTGTAAAAATGATTATTTAGTGCTTTAAAAAAGTGAAAATCTGTGAGTTCTCAGTTGGACCAGATACACCTGTCCATTTTCTCCCATTGACTACCTTGTTATAAATCTATACTACTTTGTACTCCATGTGAGTAATAAGTCACACATGGTGTTTATCCATGCATACCTTGCCAGTGGCAGCATAACTTTCCAAACTTTTGTATTTTGAGACATTTTTTAATCTATTTAGGCACTTATATGTAGTTTAGATATCAAAGTCTGACAATTTTCTTAATTGAAACTCCACTATGTTACATATTGTGTCTTTATATTGCCCGAGATTCCTCCAAGGCCATGAAGCAGGCCCTCAACTTTAGCTATAAGAGATTTCACATTGCACCATCATAATATGCCCGTAGCACACACAAAATGTGTAATTTATGTCTTGTTTCATGTGTCCCTCATTTCAGCCTTCAAAAACTAGTAACACTACATGTGAGAGCACAATTGGATGTGTCCCTCATGCAGTGATTGCATACTCACTGATTATCATAGGCAGATCCATGCTTCTCTTTTTGTGTGTTTTTCTCACATTTTGACCTTCACACCCCTCTCTCTCTCTGTTTGCTCATAAAATCTTTTCGATCATTCTGATTTACAAAACTGTTCCCAGTAAAGTTTGTCATGAAGAGTTTTCATCCTTCCTTCTTCATTATCAGATTCATATTTCAAAACACACATCTCATCAGAGGGAAGTCGGTGTTGGACGTGGGGTCAGGCTGTGGGGCGTCGGCCATTGCTGCTGTTATGGGTGGAGCCAGAAGAGTCCTTGCCAATGACATAGATCCAGGTATGCAGTTGTTTGAAATGCATTGTGTCAATTTCTTTAAGCCCAAGTAGAGTTTTGGTCAATCAGACAAATTTTTTGTCAGTCTTTCACAAAGTACTCTAATGTCACACCAGACATCAGAACATCAAACCAACTGGAAAATTGTTTATATTGACAATTTATGATACATAAATTAAAGGAGAGCATCTAGCTTTATATACATTACCTATGGGAAATGTTGCGCCCCCCCCCCCCCAACAGTTTACATTTTGAGTAATTTCTAAAAAAAAAAAATGGGAGAGATTCAGAGCAAGCAATTTTCAGGGCATTGATAGATTATACAGGTGTATCTAAAAAAACATAATTGCAGAGAATTTTATTTTTACCATTTACCAAAACTATACCTGAGCTTTACCTATATCTTAGTACAGCTCAGAACCAGAAAAATTACTTTCTTATAATGAGATTTTGTTATATCAGTGTTCTTTATAACTGGAGTGCACTGTAAAAGATCTTGACTGGTTTGTATTAGCATAAGTGAGGAAGGATGGTCACATGATACCGTGGGGGGGGGGGGTTCAATTATTGTTAAGAACCCCAAGTATCTAAAGTTTTTTAATTAATAAAAAGGTTCACAAGTTTGTACAGCATGAAACACATGACATTTTGTCAAATTAAGGCATGAAAGGGCATAGGATAGTTATTACATTCCACACAGGATGCATGTGCTTGACTATGGGAAAGCTTCAATGTGCAAAACAGGATGAGAGAACGTTCTTCCACTCCATGAAATGATGTAGTACATGTAGTCAATTTGATATTAGTCCCCCTTGCACAAATAGAGAAAAGTAACTTGTCTGTCAGATTTACACAATTTCTTTGGCAGGCAGTATTGATATGCTGACATTTTTGTGTGATTTGTTCAATTTTTCAGTCTTCGGCATGGCATTAGCCAGCAACATGAATCATGCATGATGTCCCTCAGTGTTCTGTGTCCATAGCGCAAGCGCATAGCGTATCTTGACTAAAACTGAGCTTGGTATTGGAGCTCGGACAGCCAATTTTTTTTTCTTTCAATATCAACACCAAAACTGAACTTGAAATCGCCCATTTTGTTGGCTTTTTATCAAATCATCCTTTATAATGTAATGAAAGAAGATTTTCTACATACAGGTATAACAGAATATGTAGAACTCAATGTGTACTTCATCTCCAAATACTTTTGTTTGTTTCATCATTTCTACTGGTATCTGTAAATAAGTGCAGAATGTATCTTTGAAATCATTGAGTAATGTAACACTTTATTGGCATTTTGCAATGTTTCTATTTTTATCATTATATAGTTGCGATCCAAGCTATTAGGATGAATGCAGCCCTGAACAACATTATTCTTGAAACCTCGTGTGAAGATTTGATCGGTCAGGAATTTGATCATGAGAACCAATGGGACGTGGTGTTTCTGGGAGACATGTTCTATGACAGAGACTTCACTAACAGGGTAGCTGATTGGCTTGACTACTTGAAGGAGGAACATGGTAGCCGAGTGCTGATTGGTGATCCAGGCAGGGTATACATCCAAGACCATCCAATGAAAGAGAACCTTAGAAAACTGTTTGAGATTGATCTTCCTGAGAGTTGTATTGAGGAGAACAGAGGACATAGTGTGGGATATGTATGGGAATTGCTGTCACCGTTCAGATAACACAGGAATTCAGGGGGCCGTTGGATTTAACTTAGATGTTTGGTGTCCTCTAGTGACAATTGCTAAACAGGAGCAGGAAAGGTGTAATAAGTAATTCATGTGTAACAAGTACAGTGTTTTAAGAGTATATTTTCAGCAGAGATGGAGTCGAGGCTGGCCACAAGGCCAGATTTTGCCGGCCTTGGCCTTGGCCTCGGACCGAGTCACATGTACAAAGTCTATGGGAACAATATTTTTCAAGTGGCTTCGTGACTCGGGAACTGTTGGCCTCGACTCCATCCCTAATTTTCAGCGTTTTGACTGGGTATATGTGTTTCATATTGAGTCACAAAGATTTATAGTTTTGAGGTCACCCAGGGCAGGCAGCACATGGGGCTGGTGGTTTTTAACGTCCATACTCGTAAGGATAATGTGAAAGTGGCAGAGAGAGGAGTTGGTAGATAGGGAGGACAAGCTAGTGTGTAACAACTGTACTGAACACATGTTGATTTACGGGGATAACTGAGTTAGCTGGACCCTCTGTGTTTATAGCCCGTATCCCGGTAGTAATCACATTTTTTTTCTCCTGACAGTATCACGTTTTCTCTGATATGCCGACTTTTAGATATGTGTAAAGGGACAAGTGTTGCTATTTAACATTTCATGGGTACATGTACAAGTGAGAAAATTGAGTTAAAGTGGAAAAATAGGTGTCTGTAGTAATTCAAATGATGTGATCCAGATATTTTGCTGAGCTGGGGAGATGAAGAAGCTGACCAGACCAAAAGCTAGTTTGCTCTTTTTGACAATTGACCAGTGCAATTGGTGAATCTGGTCTGGGTGTCTGTCAATTGAAAGTTTGTGAATTCTTTGAATCCAATTTTATTTATTACTATTTATTTTCAACTTCCGCAGTCCCCATGGAAGTGGGAAGGGAGTGTTGGGGCTGGGTGATTATCTATTTTTGTGGGCCCCTATGAGGGAGGAGCGTGCAGCACTTGGAAGATGTATCATGAATCATGGCTATTTTGCAAGTGAATGACAAGATTTGTTAAAATGAAGTAAATTGGTGTATTTTAAAGGTATTGGCTAACATTTACCACAGTTAAAAAAATCTGCGCTACATGATTCCCCATGCTACCTTTGTCTTTGATAAGGTCTAAAACTGACGCCCTGAAAAAATTGTATTTCAAAATGATTATTTAGTGCTTTAAAAAAGTGAAAATCGTAAGTTGATCGGATTCACCTGCCCATTTTCTCCCATAGACTTACTGTGTGTACACCTACGCTATTTAAACTCGCCCGAGTTTTAATTGTTTATTCATGCATAACTTGCCATTGGCAGTGTAACTTTCCAAACTTGTTTTATTCTAGGGTGTTTATTTGTCCATATGAACACTACTATGTAGTTTAGATATCAAAACTTGACAATTTTTTAAATTGAAGCTCCACAATGTTAGCCCATCACTTTAAGGGTCTTCCTATTTCAGTTACTTCAGCACATGTCAATTGCAATCAGATTTTGATCTAAAAAAAAAATCTTTTTTAACTCTTTATGTGCTTTTTGCTAAATCTCACCTTACCATGGTATTGTATAAAAAATTGAGTTCAAAACCACACTCTAGTTCTAATATCACACAAGACCTGGCCCTTTAAAGCATGTGTGGATGAGTTCCTGAGTGTCAATTGTACTAAAAAATGTGTTAAGATGGATCATTCAATGTAACTTCTGTACAGTGCACTCTTGTTATTAAGAAGTCCTTGGGACCCATGAAATTGTTTCTTTATAACGAAATTTCTTTATATCAGGGTTGCAAAAACAATAGAACACAGAGAAAATCAAACATATGGAACCAGAGATTTTACCTTTTATAATGAAATTTTGTTATATCAGTGTTCTTTATAATGAGAGTGCACTGTACAAAGAGATTTGTGCCAATTGGCTAAGGAAGCACATAAAGAGTTAAACATTGTACAGTACACTTGGGATCTGAATAGTTATTGTGTAAAACAACAAGATGTAGTTATATCAGAGTTCTTAACCCTTCTGGGACGACAGGCTTGTACAAAAGCCCAGTAAATCACAAACTCGGGGACATATTTCTTCCACTGAAACCCAGAAAATCTGATAATCTTTTCACTCAAACTAAAGGTTATATTGCCAGAATGCTTCTGTCCCATAAAATACATATTTTTTACCAATGTAGATGAAGAAAAATTATCTTTAGGTGTGTGATGTACTGGGCTTCTGTACAAGGCTGATGTCCCCAAAGGGTTGACAGCAAGTGAATCAGTAAATAACGCAATGTGTACTATAAATCCCCACCACAATTGTACGTCTCTGAAGTAACTCTAATTTCTAGGTCAAGTTTAAAACCACAAGTTTCTGTCATGTTTCAATGGTATTTTCAATTCAACTACAAATACAAAAGAATTAAAATCATTTCAGAAATAAGCCCCGTAAACTTGATAAAATGCATAATTTGTCAAATGAATGACTTTCAAAATTGTGTGAAGAAGATTAAATCCCCCCACCAAGCCCTATCAGATGAGACAAATAGAATTAAAATGTGTCAAGCAATAAAGAGGCATTGTGTTCCGTCATTTTTTTCATTGATTTTGAATAAATTTGCGTAATACAACATGATTAATGATATCAAAATTCTGTGTAGAAGTTTCAAAGCTCACACCAAGCCCTATAAGATAAAACAAACAGAATCAAAATCTGCAAAGAAATAAAGGAGTAGCACTTTTCCTGATTTTGAATAAATTTGGATAAATTAGCATAATTAGTGAATTTCACAATTCTGTGAAGAAGTTTGGAAGCCCTCACCTTGCTTATAAGTCTGAGCAATCAGAATCAAAATTGATGAATTAACAGAGCAATAGCGAATTCAAAATTTTGAACACAAGTGCAAGCATGTGCAGAGCCCATTTCATAGTCCCATCACAAACTAGTTTGGTGGGAACGATAAGCTACAAAGAATGTTTGAAACTTGGGACCAGAAAAAAAATATTGTGTTGCAACAATATTTTGTGATATGAATGTTCTTGATGAGAGTATACTGTAGTAAAAAATAAATGACTGTGTACTTGTCACTCTGCAATGGTTATTATGCTGCTTCTCATTTACTTTGGATGACATTGAAGGAAGTTCTATTTCTCTACAGTGCATCCCCCCAAAAAACAGAACCTTAAAACAAAAGCTTATTGTGCGGAACCAATGGGGCGTATGATTGAGGAAACAGGATGAACGTAAACTTTGACTTCAAACGTATTCATTCATGCATCTTTGAGTACCAGGACTTTGAAAATGTGATGTCAAAAACCAATTGCTACACTTTTGGGCTTTGATACTGTGCACACCACATGTCCATTTCTTTCTTTTTGCAATGTGCACAGTGTCAAAGCCAAAAAGTGTAGCAAATGGCTTTTGACATTAAATTTTCAAAGTCATGCTACTCAAAGATGCATGAATGAATAAGTTTGCTTGATGTATCATTTGAAAGAGCATAAGTCGAAGTTTATGTTCCACATGTTTCCTCAATCATACGCCTCATTGGTTCCGCACAAGAAGCTTTTGTTTTAGAGTTCTGTTTTGTTTTGTTTTGCTCGGACGCGCTGTATGAAAAACAACTGGCACAATCTCACTCAACACACAAATGAATCAAACATGAAAAAAAGCACAATATCACAAAGGTCTGCTTTGAACTGAAATCCCCCATATAGTTTGCCTTTAATAACATTCTTTACCAAGAACATATACATATATACTGTATATACACATATACCTATATATTAACAGTGCTACTGTAACTGGCAGGCTCTCGGCAAAGTGTCCGTCAAAACATAAGGCAGGTATTCACACCATAATTTTACACCATTTGTGAACTAAAAGCAATCTAAAAATACAGTAGACTCTCGTTATAACAAACTCCTTGCAACCAAGAAGCTTACTTTGTTTATCACAAAAACAATATATCACAGTTTTAAACACTGGGGCCAGAAAAATATAACGAGATTTTGTTACATCAGTGTCCTTTATAACAAGAGTCCACTATATTCCACATTTTTCAAAAGAAAAAACATCATATACTTTGAAAATTTTACAGAACATATCAATCTTAAGCTGCAGTAGACAACATAACAAAAAACAATAAGTGGTAATTTTCAAACTTGATTAATTTTCACAATTTTAATGCTGATTTAGAGAAGTACTTATCAAAAATATTTAAAAATATTTGACCAAAAACTGTTGTTTTGTAATGATGGTGCACTGTATGTTTGGTAGACAAAATACTTTAATTTCAACAGAACTCTGTTAAATCTTGATAGAAACTTAAAACTTATAACTACATTTTTGATTCCTTGGAACACAGAATTGAAGAACAAATATATTTCATGCAACATGGTATGAAATATTAACACTACCAAAATTTCCACTTTTTATTGTACATGTACAAAAATCACTGAACTAATTTTGAATCCAATAGTATTTTCAAAAGTGCGCGTATTATGTTTTTGTACATATAATTTCTCATAAAGATTTTACAACTACAAACAATCTACTTAAATAATCTTATTTTCTGCAAGAGAAATAAAGTATGTGTATTAAAAACTGCTAACACACACTAACTTTTAAAACTGAATTATCTATTTGTAGGTGATTTTTGGGGCCTTGTTAATTTTAACCCGTTGGAGAAGATTTGATTTTACTATAACACGCATTTTCCATATAACCCAATACGAGTTAACTTGTACTTAGTCTCCAATGGGTTAATTGAGCTCAATGCAAGAAATATAAGCGCACATATCACACTTCAAATTTTCAAGGGCTGTATAAAGGGAGGTCCATGTATTAAATTTATCCAAACTTACCTCTAAAATCTGGAAAAAAAACTCTAAGAATACTTGTATTTTTAACTACAAATAAAAACACTGAATACATCAATCAATGAGGAAGAATTTGCAAGCTTGCACAATGACAATTAAGGCTTTATTTGAAATGTTTTCAATATTTTCTATTGCAAATGGTTGGTGATTTCAATGCTACGGTAAGGATGGTATGCTTAATAACAAGTACAATTGTAAGTAATTTAGAAACTTTAATTTAGAACCAATGTAATAACATAATATCAAACGTTTACGTTTTTAGTTTACGTTTGTCCTTAATTCTATCAATTATGCACAGTGTCAAATTAATATAAAGACTTCCGGCAAACCAAAACTGGTACATACAAAAGTTTATTAAAATCTTTCATTTTGACCCTGTACTATCATGATTTTTGGTTGTTCCGTTTGTACATATAAAACTGCACATTTTTCTTTTATATACAGTTACCACTACAGTGAATACAACTACATGTACATCTATCAATAAGCTTATGAATTGCAAAGTGATAAAAACATTTTGTTCAGCTTCATATACAACTTTATTTGAAAAGATGTCTTTGACGATCACACATGGCATGGTCGACCGAGCTCAATTATACACAAGGAAGACAATTTCTATAGATTTTATATCCTCTCCCACTCCCAACCAATCAAAATAAGATTCTAAACAAATGGATAAATACAAAAGGTGTACCGTATTGTGTAGCGCCCTCTTGTGTCCATAAAAAGTATTTTCTTCAGTTATGATGCTGAGGCTACACCAGTGCACAACTGAAAGATATTAACTGACAAAAAGTGTAGTGAAAATGAGGCTGAAGTTATTTTTATGCCCTTTAGTGTTGTATGACATTATTTTAGAATACATTTTGCACAAGAGGAGCTGTTGAATATTGAAAAGCACAATGAAAACATAACTTTTACACAGTTTTGTAACTCATGGCACATCACTGAAAAATGAATAAATAATTTAACCAAATGGCAGATTTCTATTTGGTAACGCACGGTACCATTTATGTCATCATTTGCCAAATTGTTCCCCCCCCCCCAACATTTACTTTTCTTCCTCTTCTAATCTATTATAGTGTAATGTTTAAACTCATCATGTAGCAAGCATTTTGAATTTCGCCACATTGAGCAACTTTTGGGCATAGTATCGACTTCAAATGGCTGCAACTCTTCGGTTTCTTCTATTGTACTGACCAACAATCCAACATGGAACCAACCAGGCAGGTGTGTGGTGCGCAGAAGATAATGGCGCAGAGGGAGTAGAACTAATTTTGATTGCTTTGCTTATTACCAAAGTGTTTTTAGGCTGTGGATTTGACTTTGTCTTTGTCCTGCATTGATTTTATAGAGTTAGGCAGTAGATTCCATTCTGGTATTGTGCACAGGATGAAAGAATATTTGTAGCAATTCACACGTATCGAGAAATGCAAGTGTTCCATACAAAGTTTAAGATAGAGTACATGTATACCCTTTATTAAACTCTTCATTTCTACTACAATGTTGTGCAGAATTATGAAATCACAATGACTCTTGTGAAATTACTTATTCTGAATGAATAGTGCACACAAATATATAAAAGATGTCTGTGTACCTACAATCTCACTTTGCTATAAATTGTCAAATTTCTACGAAATTATCAGATATAAATCTATCAATTTATAAGTGATTAAAATCAGGGCCGTTCCTCTACTCAGTAAAAGTGATATGAATTATACAACTTTCACATTATTTTACTATCATGACACATTGAAAGAGAAAAATTATGGTGACTAGTTGCTATATGGCCAAAACAGCAGTGTCAACATAAGTGTTGACACAATGCACATCAACAATGGCACTAGTATTAACCCAGGAAAGACAACATTGACTTGCATTTAACGCACTATCTCAAGATTTGATTTCGATGTTTAGGGTTTGTCTCCAACTAGTTAATAAACTATTTTTTTTTGCTGTTGTACAACACATTTTGTTACTTTTTTTTACAAAATGAATAACCCCCTTCCCACCACTTTACAAATATTCCACACTAAAACCAGAACATAACGACCAATATGGCAAAAACTTACAAAATTTCAATCACCAAAAAGATCCACATTTATTTATTTGTTTTTCATGACATACACTGAATATCAAGGTACAAATGCAAAATTCACTTGAAAATGTGATAGTGCAAGAATACCCATCTAATTTACATGCATTTACAGGTTAATGGCAGTACAGCCACTACTCCTGATGATGTATTTAAGAAAAATAATCTCACTTTCATCTTCTATTTATTCAGCCTTCTGTCATGGAATCTATTTTTATTTGACCAATGTTACATAGAGTCAAACATACAAATTTATCCAATGATATTTGGGATAAAAATGTGTTACAACAGTTTAACACATAACAGACAAATTACCTTTTGATTGCTTATACAGCAGCTTCATACCTGCCAACCGTCCCGATTTTTCCAGGGCAGTTATGGTCTTATAACAGTAACTAGGCGGTGCATTCAACAACAAAAACGTAGATTATAATAAGAACAGAACATGAATGACCAAAATTAATGAAACTACTGAACCAAGTGCATTGGTTGCTATAGTGATTTTAATGCACCGCCCAAATTGTAATGGAAATGCCATGTTTACATTCACTGGTGAGTGCCAGAACAAAAGGTTTGTTTTATTCATGCTTTTTCTCATTTTAAAAAAAAACTTTGGTTCAGCTGTTTCAAATATTTTTCTCATTTGCACTCTAATCTCATTTTTTTTTAATTATGTAACCTTTTTATTGTTTACCATACCGCCTAATAACTGTAATAAGACCAGAACTGCCCTGGAAAAATTGGGACGGTTGGCAGCAGGTATACCATTCTTGGATAAACTGATTTTGACAAGAAATGAAAAAAATCCCCATTTCCCCAATTAATCAATTTTGCATCTGTTCACAAATGCAACAAACACGAATATTAACATCAGCAAATTTTTCATTTTTTCCCAACACAAATCATGTACAAGCAAGGACATATATTATGCACCAATGAGTATATGTTAGTAAGTACATATAACAAATATCATTATTCCATCAAAGAAAGCATGTATAAACTGAAAAAAACATTGCACTTAAAATGACATCTAGAATACTGCCCCGGCACCCTTACGGGCCAGAGGCATAAAACAGGGAGGTACCAATTACTTTTTTGGCAAAATTATAAAAAAGGACAAATTACATTATTTTTTGGCTATACTTCTGGCAGTCCTGCAAAAATTGTAGATATAATAAAATCTACAAGAACACATTTTTTCTCCAATGAGCATAATGTATCCATCCAGTAATATTCTTTATTTGTATTTTCGGATATTTTTGGACCCCATGAAAGAAGGGCAGCATTCTATAAATGCTTCTGAAATGGGCTATTATATGGTTGCTATATTATATTTTTCTAATTGCAAATAGTTTTGCTATTGTATTTTAAATATGATTTATGGAAATAAAACAATTTCATGATGACAAAAGTGTGTTACATTATTTTGCAGTGTGCAATGATAAACTAACTTTTCTCATAAAGACTTCTGTAAATATGAACATATTTTCATGTGATTTCTATGTGGGGGAGGGTGGTGCATACTTTGTTATACATACATGTAGGGCTGGGATAGGGTTGCAAAATTCCCAGGAATTTTCAGTGTGGAAACTTTCCATGGGAATTTTCGGAAATTTTCCGGGAATATTGGGAATTTTCGGCAACTTTTGGCAACTTTGCATATTTTCATACATTTAGCATTTGGGTGTAGATCTAAAAATGAAACAATTATTAGTCTACTACTATCAGAAATATGATATGAAATCATTTACTCTAGTCTCTAACACAAAGAAGAAAGGAGAAGTCAAACAGTGATTTATGTTTGTTTATAAACATTACTTGACTCCATAACTTACTGTTGTTTGCAACATGTACATAATATCAGCGCAACCAGCCAAACATCTAATGTATGCAAAAGCTTGACGCACTCTTACATGTACTCAAATTTTATGAACGAGTACGAGTAGCGAAAGAAGAAATACACATTTTAGTGGAATTGTTCACTTCATGTAGATGCACTGCACACATTTACATGTACATTACAATGTGGGGTCAGATAACGTCATTCACAGTGTACATCTCTTCCACGCGTGTGTAATGTGTGCAGTCTCTCATTTGAGCTGATTTATCCTTATCAAAGGCTCAGGCAAGCCAAAAAAAGAGGTAAAACTATTTCACTGATGTGAAGAAGTGCTATACAACACATTACTGATGAAATTTTCCAAAAATAAAATAATTTTCCATTTAATATGCTAAAAATGAAAATTCCCCAAATTCCCAAAATTTCCAGCCCATTGAAAATTCCCGAAACTTTCCATGGAAAGTTTCCAAAATTCCCGGAAAGTTTCCAACCCTTTGCAACCCTAGGCTGGGATGAGACCAAATTTCTGAACCCCCTATATCACATCTTCGGTGATGTAAAACGAGAACATCAATAATTTGGGTTGTATTCCCACCCCATTTAGGAATTAACATTCATACAATTGCTACAACTATGCAAAATAGACCATTTCACTAATTCATTCAAATTTTATGCATGTTTTAAACACAAACAATACTCTTAAAAGTCACAGTGCGATCATTTTCCTTTCAAACTTGTCAGATATAACGAGAAAAAGATGCATACAGGTGTACACCATGAAGAACTGACTGTGACATACCAGAAATGTAACCTGTAGCAGACAAATTGCACTGATAAGACCCACACTTTTGGGGGAAACAAACATGCATAAATTTGAATACATTTATAAAATGGTCTATTATACACATTCTTACAGTATTTCAATATCTTCTTAACATAAATATTTACATATATTAATATATTTCATCATATTAAAAAAAAAACTCTGCTTGATCAGGTCTGTCATAAACAGCAACTGATGACATCATACGTAGCTCCAAAGATCAAATTTATTGCATCAACATTTTTTTTGAGGCAACGACCATTTCGACAGCGACACCCGCAACAGGATTCCATCATATTGTTATGTCAATCTCGTCGTCCGGTTTGTGGTATTTGTATCCAACGCCATTCTCCACAGCGGTGTTTTTCCTAAGGCGAAACCTCATAATCTACAAAGCAAAATAAAAATAGAATTCATGGTTGACTCGTGAGAAATAAGCATGGATGTTTGTGAACAGTTTTGTGCAGTTCAATTCAAATGGCATTTATAAGACAGTGTTTTTCTGGTTTAACGTACAGCAGTATTTCTATTTTTAAATCAATTTGTTTTAGACGTGATAGAAGTTTTCACTGTTGTATTTATAATATTGTGAACAATATCTACGAGCTATATCTTCTTATACAAACAATTTTCACCCTCAATGTTCAATTTTCTTTCTATGCAAAAGAATCAAATGTATATATTAATATATTACTTAATCATGAATAAATATCTGATACTTTTTCCACTTTTTGCACTGATTATTATACATGACCATTTACACATTTTTATTTATCTTAATCCAGTCCTTATCAATATTATGTGTAATACTAGCATCAATTCGGAATACATATCAATTAGCAACATTAACAATTTACACATAAACCATATGTGTATACTACACTAGAATTTGTTCACATTATTAATCTGAAATGTAATTATTTCTTCATGTT
Organism: Eucidaris tribuloides; assembly: GCA_001188425.1. Taxonomy (NCBI): domain Eukaryota; kingdom Metazoa; phylum Echinodermata; class Echinoidea; order Cidaroida; family Cidaridae; genus Eucidaris; species Eucidaris tribuloides. The sequence goes on from JZLH01S0125149.1 coordinate 20,032, forward strand.
AACCTATTTATATGTGAAATTTATTATTTGGCTGCAATCCATTTTCAAGGGGTTGTTAGAAAATATATTTTCAACAGAATTCAAATTAAATTACATATTTAATGATGGATATAAAAAAAATGTGAAGCTGCTAGTCTCTGCATGAAATTAGGAAGCCCCCCGGTTACATGGACTGTTTACTATAGTACAGTCCACATAACCTCGAGCTTACAATAGTTCCAACCAGAGACTCTCGCACCAGTACGTATTTGTACAAAGTATCTTACCTCAATTAAGAACAAGCCTGAATTGGTGTTGGGATTCCTGTAGGCATAGACGATCCAGCCCACTAAACCCAAGACGAGGATAGCGATGAATATCGACCCCAAGATGGTGCCGATGCGGAGGGCTAGCCCCGTCGAGTCCCCGCCCTTCGTGTCGTTTCCGTCGCCGGTTTGCGGTTGGTATCCACCCTGGTCTTTGCCCTTGTTGTCAAAGTCTACATGGCAGAGGTGAGATGAATATGGATAATGAATTGTTGACTTACTGTTCACAAGCCACTCGCACTGGCGGCACAAAGGGGTGGTGGGGGGGGGGGATGTTGGTGCGAGGTGGCCGCCCTCCCCCTCCCCATTTGTTCAAAATAATGAAAATAACTGGGATTTGGCTTGTAATTTGGCATGTGAAAAAATTGGTGGACAAAAAATGGTTTGGGTCATCGTCGGCCACTTGACTCCACTTGTCGGATGATGTTTGGCTAGTAATTTGGTAGGTAAAAAAGATTTTAGTGGGCAAAAAATTGTTTTGGTCATTGGCAGTGGCTTGTAATTTGGTAGGTAACAAATTTTATTGACGGGCAAAATTTTCCCCAACAGATTTTGCGCCACCCCTGCACTCATGTTGTGAATTTCAAATGGTGATGAAAAAAAACAGAACTTTTTGTAGTAGAAACTTGCAGGTATAGTTTAACATTTGGCCACATTTAACCTTTGACATACATACGTGACATTTGACCCCCAAAATAACATTACGGTCCCTGTAAGTCATCTACTATCCAAGTTCGGTTAGAAATGGGATCTATGTGTAAAATTTCACAAACCCCAGTAAAAACTTGCAGGTAAATTAAACATTTGACGTTTAACCCCATAGAACACTGAGGTTCCTGTAAGGCATCTGTATACTATTCAGGTTTGGTTATAGACGAGGTAATTTTCGCAAATTTATTTAAGTTTTGTAAGCGTTACGGACGAAAGACTGATAGGACGGCCCCGCAATGGATGACTTAGTCTTGCTCCACCTTAGTGGCTTAACAACAATTATACTGATATCTCTTTCCCACTTTGTTCACAATTCAGTTTCTAGTACTTCTACTCCCAATCTTAAAGGTAAATGACATGATTTGGGGTAGTCCTCAACTTGGGCGGAAACTACTCTAGAACCAAGTAAACTATGCAAGGATTCTCCTGTGAAAATCTTGCAGTCAAACGTTGACTCATTCTAAAATAAACAATGTCAATATCACTCGTAGCAGGGAAACCTGCTGTGTGGCTCTCTATGGGGCTTATTTTTATCGTACCCGGATAAAATTAAAATACTCCTATGTTTATGCTTGATTCTCCTTAAGTAAACAAATTACAGACAAATCCTCCCAGGTGGGAGGTCCACTCCTGCTAGTGTATAGTTGGTATATATTTCAACTCATTTGGCTCTTGAGGCATTTTCAAGTGTTCCCAATCATGTCGCTAACCTTTAATGATGACTTCAAAATTTGGTGAAGTTCCCATTTGTTTTTATACTCACAATTTTCACATAGTCTTCCTGTGTACTTTGTCGGACACAAGCATTTACCGTCCTTACACACACCGCCGTTATGACACATTATGAGATCCCGCTCAGAGCAATCTGACAATGAAAAAACAAAAATTAAAGCCCACGTTTAGTTTTGGGGATTTTTTGTTATTTGAAAGCTTTATGCCCCAAA
>JZLH01S0125149.1:24068-52043 GCA_001188425.1 Eucidaris tribuloides
GTAAAAAAGATTTTTTACGTCGGCCAAAAAATTTTTTGCGCCATGCCAGTGCGCCTGGTAATCTGTGGTAGGTAACAAATTTATTTGACGCGAGGCCCAAATTTTCCCACAATTTTGCGCCACCCCTGGCCACTCATGTTGTGAATTTCAAATGGGTGATTAGAAAAAAAAACAGAACTTTTTTAGTAGAAATCTTGCAGGTATAGTTTAATTTTTGTGCCACATTTAAACCTTTGACATACATTACGTGACATTTTGGACCCAAAATTAAAACATTACGTCCTGTAATCATTACCTATCCAAGTTTAGTAGAAAAAGGAAATTGGGAATCTATGTGGTAAAAATTCAGCAACACCCCCAGTTAAAAACTTGCAGGTAAATTAAAATCTTGACGTTTAACTGACACTGAGGTTTCCTGTTAAGGCATCTGGATACTATTCAGGTTTGGTTTATATGACGAGGTATTTTCCGCAAATTATTTTGAAGTTTTTTTTTATAGCGTTACGACGAAAAGACTGATAGACGGCCCCGCAATGGATGACTTAGTCTTGGGCTACACCCTTAGTGGCTTAACAACATCTATTACCGATACTCTCTTCCCACTGTTGTTCACCAATTTCACCGGTTTTCTCTAGTTACTTCTCTCCCAATCTTAAAGGTAAATGACATTGATTATTGGGTAGTCCCTCAACTTGAGGCTGAAAACCTACTCTAGACCAACGTAAACTTATTCAAGGATTCTCCTGTGGAAATCTTGTGCAGTTCCAAACGTTGACCATTTCTAAAAAACCCAATGCTCAATATCACCCTCGTCAGAGGGACGGAACCGCTGGTTGCTCTTCCTATGGGTGCTTATTTTTATCGTACCGGATAAAATTAAAAACTCATCATGTTTTATGCTTTGATTCTCCTGTAAGTAAACAAATTACAGACAAATCCTCCCAGGTGGAGAGGTCCACTCCTGCTAGTGTATAGTTGCGTATTTATATTTTCACACTCATTTGGCTTCTTTTGAGCGCCATTTTTTCAGAGTGTTCCCAATCATGGGTCGCTAACCTTTAATGATGACTTCAACAATTTGGCTAAAGTTCCCATTTGTTTTTTATACTCCACAATTTTCACCATTTATCTTCTGTGTACTTTGCGGACACGAAGCACTTTACCGTCCTTACACACACCGCCGTTTATGACCACATTTATGGAGGATCCCGCTTCAGAGAGCAATCCTGACAATGGAAAAGGAAAAAAAATTTAAAGCCCACTGATTTAGTTTTGGGCATTTTTGTTATTTGAATAGTTTATGCCCAAAAAGTCATTACCCTGCAATAATAGATTCTATGAATGTCTTTATTTTTTATATATTTATGGAAAATGTCGAAAATAAAGACATTTCCAAATTTCTATTATTGCAGTTGTTTATGACTTTGGGCCATAAGCTTTCAAAGAACAAAAAAATCCCCAAAACTAAACTTGGGCCTTTTTAAATTCACTAAAAATTACTAAAATTAATGACAAATATTTTCCAAATATTCAATGGTTAAACAGTGTTTTACTGCAATCTCATTTTACATAAGAACATTTCTTATCACACCAGGGTTCATTTTTCTAGTCCCTGAAAAATTTCAAAATTTTCTTTGTATTTTATCAACTTTTGCAACCCTGATATAATAAAATTTATTATAAACAAAATAACTTCTCTTCTTCCAACATTTTTATTAAATGAGAGTCTATCTACTGAGCCAAGGTTCCTTCCTACATGCCTATACACCCAGTCTAGTATTTTAAGAAGATTGCTTCCTCCATATACACTACCAAATTTTATTCTTAGACTAACAAACAAACACTTTTCCAAAATGTTGATAATCCTTAGAAAATTTTAACATCATGCCTCTTCAGGCATCTTTGCCTTTTATAAAGAATTTTTATGGTTTCTTTTTATTTATTCAGTATTATTTTTTTTTTTCATTCTTTTAATAACACGTACTTTATTTTTATTTTTATATTTTGCTTTTTTAATAAAAGGGGGAAGGAGGTGATTTTTGGTTCTTGTTTGTTCAAACTGGGTATCTACAGAATATCTGGCCACAAATCTGCATAATACCAAGTTAGTTAATCTATAATTAAAGATTACGTAATGTGTTTGCTTTTGACTGACTTAAACCATGTTCTGTTCTTGGGCCTAAATAAGCGTACGTAGTATAAGTAAGATTACAACATGCACAAAGATGTATGCCAAAAAAAAAAAGGCTGTGTGGTATTTATACAGATTAGCTTGATCTGCACAATGGGAGGAATGAGATTTTATTTGATGTATTTTCCCTACCCCAACTACCCCAACCAATTTAAAAAAAAATTTAATATATAAATAATAAAAATAACACAAAGATTTAAAATATTGGATGTTGTAATACCCTTTCCCCCACCGCCAACCCACCATTATGAAAATGTTCTTGGTACAAGAGATCATTTCCATACGCTGATATTATATGAGCGACCAGACAAAAAAAATATGGTGACTGGATACTTTCACTTCATGTGAGCTAATTCCATTTGCTACAACAACCATGGCGGAATCTTTTTAGCAACAAAAAATACCAAAATTGCCTCAGTTGGTCGTTTAAAGCTACTGTCACCACCTGCGCGTCTAACGATTCCGTCTGCTCCGGTCTAAAATATTTACCTCAGGACGTGTCAGACGTTGGACAAATGGAATACCAATAAATGGAACAGAACGGCGGAAGGAAAAGCATCGTCTGTCAATGTCTAGATACGTTTGTAATCCAATTGAAAAACGCATTAAAAAGTCCAATAAACGTTTAATAAACATACGCCTTCGTTTTTCAGATGGAATCGTTAGACGGCGCAGTGTGACAGAAGCTTAACTGACGTCATCACATACCAGTCCACTTGACAACATGCAAATCTAAAAGCCCTTAATTAGCTCTGCATAGGGCGCAGCCAAATAATTCTGAATTTGTATCACAGAAACAACTTTAGAACTAAAACTGTTCAACCAAACTGAGCAATCTTTATGTTATTTTTGTTGTAAAAAGGTTCCCCATAAATTGGATCTCACAAATGTGATTCCATTTTTTTTTCTGGGTCACCCTATAACATGGACAAAATTGCCTGTCCAATCACTGCCAAAATAACTTGGCAGATGATATCAAAGTAGCAAAAAAGTGGTTAGTTTATGTTGTAGCTTAAGGCATGCCACATGCTAGTTAATCATTTAAGTTTAATAACATTCCATGCTTATTTTAATAAAAACAGTTGATATCGAGATGTCACCCTAATACTCACAATTGTTCACTTTAAACTTATCAAATTCTGTAATTCATCTGTTTTACAAATCTCATTTTTAAGCTGCATCTACTCCTTTCTTGGTTTTTCCTTGGATATCATTTTTATTCACATTTAAAGAAGATGTAACAAAATTGATATTTCATCTTTAAACATTTTAAAAAAATCATAGACATATGAATATGGATGGTTTCATTCTGAGATTTGTTTTACATAGTAGAGGTAAGCTGGGAGTAACTGTTCATTATGATACATTTTGGAACCACAATCATTCATTTATTTTAATAGCTTGTACATATTTTAAAAAAATGTTTTATCCAGCTTTTACCAACTGTTTTTCAAAATGCACTGTACACTTTCTCCATCCTTATCCTGATGTGATTTTCACAGACAATCTGCTTCACACTAAGTTATCCCATGCAAATGAAAAACAGATGAAATACACTGCATGGAGATAGTGACAAGTTAAGGAGATTTCTGGATAATCGATATTTGGATAATTGAGGTCAGATTGTAATGTAATAATGCATTGTGTATTGCAATGTAACCTGTACCACACATTGTATACCGCGTAGTGTATCCCAAGTGCCACCAATTTATACTACAATAAACTTAGTGTTAGGTACATTTAAAGTTCTACTGTCAAGGCACAACTCAATACAGAAGTTTTCTTATAAAACACGATTAATCAGAATTAATCATGAAAGAAAATACATTTTCATGAATTGTTTACTGATGCAATGGTGTTTTCTTCAAGCATGCAAGAACAAAACCTATACACTAAGTTGACAAGGCATGAAAACTTTGTGTCCCCTTTTACTTTAACCATTTAAGTGAAAGAGGTCGGTATTTCATTGTGCCTTGACCGTGAACCTTTAAACTAATTACTTCTTGCAACTGTTAGAATATATTAAACCAAGGTGCGCATCATAATTCATATGCAAAGGAAGTTTGGTGCATGTCCCAGTACAACTTACCTATCCTTGCAATAACAACTTGACCGGTAAAAAACAAGAGAACGAAAACATACACATTTCAAAACATGAGCATTATTGATTTCTGGAGCTCATGTGCTATCCCTCCCCACTCCCTTTTATTTCTTTCAGTACCATACTCTCAGTATTGCATGCAAAGTCTTTGTAGTTTTGTTATAGTAGCACTGAATTTTCAAACTTCTCTGGAGAAAGGTGTAATAAACCTAGCTCTACCTGAACAAAACAAAATTGAAATTTAGTGATATTATAATTGACCTATCTGCAACAAGATAAAGAACATAAGACTTGCCTGAAATCTTGATCAATTCAGAAAGTTTGTCATGAGATCAGATATCCTTTGCCCCCACCTTACTCACCACACTCTATTAATACTCTGAAAAACAATTCAATATTTTTTCTTCGTTTTTTTTTGGGGGGGGGGCGTTAAAGACCATCAAGCATATATTCTTAAATTCTATTATTTTTTATGATTACGGCAGGAATTTGGTACAATGAGTAAAATCTATACATTCATAATGAAAGAAAAGTTTGAGGTTTGTTTCTCGTAGACACTTTTCTGTGCTACTGGTACTGGAATAAGATAACTACATTTACGTAAATATATTTTTTAATGATATAATTAAAAATCCATTAAAATCATATTACAAGGAACAAACTGGCTTAGCAATGTCATTCACAAGGTAGAATTTTTCTCATGGTACCTTAAATGCAAAAAGTACATCAGAACAAGGGCAAAAAAGAGGTTGTTTTTCAAATATGCTGCATGATCATGAAAGCCAGGAACATGTCTGACCTATAACAAAATTGTGATAACCTTCTTTCTAGTTGGTGATGGTGGCTCTACCTTTTGAGATTTTATCTGCATGAAATCTCACATCCTAGCCACAAGATTATGCTTTAAAAAACAAAATTTATAATTTTGACAAATTTGATTTATAAGATATGCTGCAATATCAAATGAGCTTGGTCACAACCAGTTGTGTAACCCGGTGTAGCTAGCACAGACATAACTACTAAGAAACAAACAAAAAAATCTCGTTGGGCACACGCAGTTTGGACTGAACGGTAGGGGCACTAGTCTGTAAACAAGGATTGTCCTAAAAAACGAAGATGTCCTCATAAACGAGGACAAATTGTGTCCTCACAAACTGAGATTGTCCTCGTATAGGAGAACAATTTTTTTTTCACCTCGCCCCGCGGGGGTTTAGACGGCAGTTATGGGGCTTGAGAGTGATGAAAAAAAAATTTCTCTCATCTAATATCTCCAGTTCACCATCGTTTTTAATGACTTTTCTGTCTTCCCACTGACCTGTTTTGAAACTTGATATGTTATCATGGAGCTGGTGCACTCAATTTGCATCAGCTATTCCAAGGAGACTGAACTTTCACATTTTTTCTGTGTGTAGAAATCCTTATACACGACATCCTGGTTATCAAAGACGATCTGTGTTTATGGACCAGCGCCCCTACTGCTGAATATGTGATCTGTTCAAATTACCTGGTTTCGTAGTTTTATAAGGAAACATTGTCGTTGGGAGGGCGTTCGGTGGTAACGTAACTTTGTGTCGGCCACACTGGGAGGGGACCTCATCATGATTACCCTGCAAAAAGATGAAAATAAAACACACAAATGGCAAGGTGAGTCCCTAATTATCTGGAGAGGCTTATCTTGGGAAACAATGTGTGCAATATCATTAACTATAATTATAAATATGTAAATAACAAATACGTAAGTATTCAATGCTGCCGCTTTCGTTCTGAGTTGGCAAGGAAATGAGCAAGTTGGCAAAAAGTCCAGGACGTTGATATATGTGACCTGTCACCACAAAATGATCAATAAGTCGCAATGGAAGTTTTCATGTAAATGCGGTAAATAGTCAAATTGGGTTGCAAAAGTTGATTCTGGAATTCTGATATTTTCTTAAAGTATATACACTCATCTTTCATCTGTCCAAATTTGAGGACCAGTAGTGATTCAAAAGTATGATTTTTCTTGAATTGAACTTCGATCATGTTTTAACAGGAGCTTGAAAATTTGACCAAATTCGATCTTCACATTGCGAGATTAACCATGATGTAACCTTAAATATAATTGCTTGTTGTCCAACATCTTCAAGTCCCCCTGTAATAATTTTGGTATCACCGCAAAGCTTCATTCATGACTATTCAATGACGGTGACTGTAAGAACCAAACAGGATTATCCAATCCACAGTTCACTTTTGGAAAGTGACTAGTTTTACCAAGCTTTCTACGGAACAGTTGTCAAAGGCCTCCCATTTCGCATGAATGATCACTATCTTTGCAGCCGATTTTCTCTGCTTTCATGATAACGGCTGGGGTGTTAGCTCAAACTTGTAAGTGGGGTTTTAAATGGCTTTGTTTCGTCCATTCCAAACAAATTATACCTCATTTTAAAGCTTAGAGTCTCTACTTTAAGACTGTGTGAAAAACACAATTTCTTATCTTTCCGACTTATGGTGTGCTTTGTTGTGACAGGTCACATATAAACGGTAGTTTTTGATTTCCCCAAATAAAGGGTATATTGCATATGGATAATTGCGGGGGGGGGGGGGGGGATGCATTCCATCCCCACAGTAGTCTGATATCCAGACTACTCTTATGCACAAAACCTGGGCAAAACAGCCCAAACGAATATGATAAAACTACTTAAATTTTAGAAAGAATAGAAAATTTGAATTGAACACTGCACATTTGTGAACTTTTATTAGCCTGATAACATTTGAGCCAAAACAGTCACAGTGTGCAAACTAATCAAGCACACACAATCATTTTCCATGCGTGTGTGGACAAAGGCCTGTACCACTGCTCTAGGTCTATGCTACTAATTTTTTTTTCCAGCTTCACATTTTAACCAGTGATTTTAACCCATGATTTCAACCCATTTGAAATGATTTTATTTCACTACAACACGCATTCTCCATAGACCCCAGGCCGAGATATCTTGTACTAGGTCTCCAATGGGTTAAATTACCAACCCACCTTTTCCTCACAGCGTGATTCTAGCCAACTCTGCCGATGGCGGTCGAATCCGTCCGAACACCTGCCCGCCGTCTGGCACCAGGAGCAGTTGAATTTGACGTGGGTGGTCGTACAGGATGTACAGTCCGTCTGAAGATTACACGCTGATGGAAAAAGAAAGTCAAAACAACATTAGATTGCACTCCAAAGTATTGCCCCAGAAAGAAAATGCATCAACAGGGGCAGCGTGATAGATAAACTTTTTCTTAATGAATTACAATTTATCCTTTTAAAATGCGACTTATAGTTGATCCATGCTAAATTGTTGTTGTTGTTGGTTTTACGGCGCTTATCAATCGATATCCGATTATTCACGCCGAAAATTTCTTGTCAGTGGTATTCAGTTTATATTAGCACAACAATATCAGTGATTGAGAATGGTATTTTTGTTTGCCTTTAAAGTGTGGAATTGACACTGGAATGGGTGCATTTCATGTTACTCTGTAAAAAAACAACGCTCTGTGTTGTCTTGAATCATGGGGGTGAATTGCTATGTTATGCATAGTTTTGCTGTTGTTCTTGTTTTTTTGATACCACCAATTTTTGTCTTTCATTGTACTTTCCCGTGTTCGCAGCACCCAATAAGGAGAGCATTTGTACAGAAATTATTATTCCTTATAGGCTATTAACAGGTATTGGTTGTTGTTAAGAGTACTGTCAGGGATTGCTGTTCCTGGAAATATCATAAATCAATTAAATAAATAATAAATCATGATCACCTTTGATTGAATGTATGGAATCCAATACAAGATCACTCTTTTTTCGTAAAAGTATCTTTGAATCTTTATATTTCCAGTAGCAGTAGAAACTGCAAACTGGTACTGTATAAAACAAGGTAGCAACTACTGTACCTAAATTCATAGAAGTGAATGATACTACCCCCAGAGAGGTGCAAGAAGTTGACAAGTTTTTGACTTACTTGGCATGGGAATTAATGAGACAGCAGATGAACTGGAAACCAATGATGTGTTGACGGCCACTTTGTGATATTCATAGATTGTACGCTTCTTAAACCCTGAAAAGAAACGGGAAAGGAACATGGTTTAATGCTGTGTGGATCACTTTGCTCTCATGATTTTCCTTTTTTTCTGGAATGAGTGGATGTGATGTAAAAAGATCAATTTATTGCTTATTATCAGGCATATACATAAACATGTTAAGTATAAGGTTTGTGTTTCTAAAAGACATGAAGAGACAGAGGGGTAGATTATTAGTATACAGATAATGAATGTTTTTGAGTGCAATGGACAGAATATTTCATGAGGTGATAGATGAAATGATCCATTCAACAAAGCGCAGCCGAGTTGAATGGATCAATAATGTCATCTTTCACCGAATGAAATATTCTGTCCATTACACGAATGAAAGAGCATTCATTATTTGTTTCATATGACACCTAAACATAGATCCTTGTCATTTAATGTTTTATCAATTTAGAAACAAGAGAGAAGGGACTTACACTAACATTCGCTGGCCATGTAAGGTTACATGCTGCTGCGCTAGCGTGCTGTCCATCAATGCTTGATCGCATGCACACTGCAAAAGCATGTGTCTTCGGTACGTGGTGTGCTGAGCTCTAGCGGTGTGCGTGGAAATGATCAAATCGCATGGATCCTAGTTTGCACGGCAAATGGATCCATGTTTGCACGGTACATGGATCCACGATTGCACGAATGATGACGTAATAGTAAAATGTGCCAAATGATCAATATCAAACAACCAATCAAATGACAAGGATCTATCTAGAGTCATATAAACACAGCTATGTGCCTATGGAATGGCATACTCAGAAAACTACACATCTCTACACAGATAGATGCATAGAAACATTCGTACATACACACATACATATATAGCATAAACAATTATCAATATCATGCAGTGGCTGGTCCACAAGGCACCTTTTCCCTACCCACTATTCCCATATTCAAAAACAAATAAGTTTTGCTTGTAATGTTAGAAAAACATTCTTCCTTGCTTGCCTGTTGGGTAACTTCGAAGAAATGACTCTTTTAATATATTTGCTTGTTTACTTGGCACTCAGATTTTATCTGAACTGCTCTGTATAAATCTGTTCCCCCGCCACCCAGAAATTTAACATCAGCTCAGAAAATGTCTTCAAAATCAAAAAATTACAGAGGAAAATCAACTTCAACTGTAAAATGTTAACTTATCACACTCACAAAAGCTTAATTTCCTGTCGATGTAAAATGCATCAGCTACTCCAACTTTCTTGGGGTGAACATCTCCTGGGATTGACACAATTGGAATCGGTACCTGGGAAAAGCAAGCAGAAAAAAACTCACATAAAAAGTAAACATAAAAACAGTATTAAAGCAACACACTTTTGCAATTACATGGAGTCTAACAATATTTAATGTGTTTCTGCCATGAGTACCCTATTACAGTGGAACCATGTTATAAAGAGGTCGGACATAACAAAACCGTCTTATAACAAGGTGATTGTTATTATTATTATTATTTTTCAAGTCCCAACTCTTTATATTCTTTGTATTTGGAACCTGATATAGTGAGAAACCTGTTATAGCAAGGTAACTGTCATGGTTTTTAGGTCCTCTTTATAACAAGGTTCCCCTGTACTATCAAAATACATATGCAAGGTGTCAAAGAAGTTCTTTACAGTTTATTTGGGCACAATACTAAAGTTGACTCATACTGGACTCAATATTTCATTTTGGAGTTCCTTAAAACAACATAGTTCTCCTAGAAATTGTATATCAGTAAACTCGCAGATTATACTTACATCTTGATAGGCAAATAGAATTTCACCATTGTCTTTAAGCATAGTTTGGAAAGTAAACACTCCACCTGCGAAAACAAAACGCACACACAATTTGAAATTGATATTAATTCATACTAAAATGCATACAATTAACAAAATGAAATAACAGACATATCAATACAAAAACTCTCTAGTCTGAAATGAGTACAGCAGTCCTGATGTTATCATATTTTGCAAAACAATATGGAGTGTTTAACCCTTCACAGGCCATAGTTGCAAATATGCACTGCACAATATACACAATGTCCACAGAGCTGTAATTTCTCTGACGTGTTAAGAGTTAACAAGTACTCTCCATGTGGGAAGGTTGTTTGTCTTCAGTAAGTTAAAATGTAGTCTAAACACAGAGATAAGTGTATCAAAAGAAAAACACATTTTGTGACAATTCTAAACATCTCTTGGTTGCTTGGGCCATGAAAGTATGTTCTGTATGTCTCTGACCACTTTTATCCATGTTGTGTTGTGATTAAAGATGTATCATTCAATTCCTCCAAGCCACCATAATACCAACCAATTTGGAAAACTGAAACACCTAATTAACCACCCCACACTCAACACACACACACATACACACACATGCAGAACCTCTACATGTTCAATCCTCTGAGTACCAAACACCAATAATCTAGTGCCAATTATAACACAGATTCTTGCCTACAGAACTAGGAGGGTTAATGCATTTGCTAACAGCACTAGTCCCCGTAACTATCATCATCAATCCTCTGACAGTTTCTGTAATACACAATCTACGTATCATTGCTGAGATGACAAAATCTCATATCTCAAAAATGTTTAATGTTCAGGAGAGCCCCATCCCCTCCCCACTCCCCACCCCCCCCCCCCACAACAACAAAATAAGACTTTTAATTGGCAACAGTGGCTCTTTGTGTGAGATTGACAAATGAGGTTTGACTTAAAACAGAACAAAATCTTGCTTCCTGGCTACATGATTACATAAAAACCTCAATTTCACAAGGTTTCATCCCCCTTACCCCCCCCCCCTCCCCGTGACATTATGTTTTCATTCAAATGAACACTTCCTAGTCCTTACCTTGTGGGTTATCACCAAGACGAATGTTTGTCCACTGAGCGATGAAATGTGATGCTGTCAAGAAGAAAACATTATTTATCCAAATTAAGATATTTAAAGGTATTTTTAGAAGTTAGGGATCAGGTTCCAAAACATGGAAAACTGATCGTTTGAAAGGGCAGACAATAATATTTATACAAATCAAGATATTTTTAGGTATTTTTAGAAGTTAGGAATCGGGTTCCAAAACATGGAAAAGTGATCATTTGAAAATCTGTAAAAAAAAAAAAAAGATTTACAACCCCAAACAATACATGTTGACATGTGTATGAGATGGTTTATCAGATGCAAACATATGATACTGTCTCTTTTAAGTAAGCCATTAGATTGACAAATATTAACATACCACTATGTCTGTGTTATTCATAACAACCACCTAGGATATGAACTTTGATATGATCTATGCAATGTGCAAAGAAAAGTAGCTCTAAAAGGTCATAAAAATTATCAATATGAAATACTATTCCAAAAGGTATCAAATCTAGTGTCTACTGCACAAATGTATCAGCCCATAAGACAAAATAGTATAACCAAACAAAAATTAAAGTGAGTCCAAATTATCCACCAAAATAGAATCAAACTTCAGAATGTTAGTGTGATAATAATGTGCAAGTAATACAGCTTTATAATCAGAACTATCCTTCAAACCAATGGCTGGTAAAATTATCTTAAATTTGTGACAGACTAGATTTTGGGATGTTATTCAAATAAATGCATTAAAGCCTATCTAGATAAAGAAAAATTAAAGATAAATGTTCATATGCTTACTTTAACACACTCCATCAACAATGATTAATCTCACTCTGTAATTTAAATCTCAATTTTGAAAAATTGCAACACCATGAACCTTGGAACATGATACTCTTAGTAAATGCAAAGTCATGAACATGATACAACACTCCAAGTTAATAAGAAACTTGTGAATTGTTTAGCCAGACACTTACTATTTGTGTAGTAGCTGATGGTACAGTTAGGGGACTCAGCAGGGTCAAAGTTCGCCATCAGGGGTGCGATGTATTGCGTGGCTGCAAGGTAGCGATGTACATGCCAGCCAACATAGATGAAACCTGTCATGTAGGCATATTAGACAATTAATCATATCACAATGAGTATTTTTTTTTAGACAAAAAGGTGCCCTGTGTGCATGGTATAGGGAGTAATTATGTTTTGGTTTTATGTATTTAAAGGCAAGGTCCACCCTGTTGTCAAGTTGGTTTTGATAAAAGCAGGAAAGTGAAACATGTTAATGAAAGTTTGGCGAAAATCCACAAAAGAATACCGGAGTTATGAAGCTTCAAAGTTTTAATTTTGTGACGTCACATACAAGCAGCTCCCCATATGCCAGGTAATATTAAAGGCAGGGCATCTCTTTTGCGTGCCTAAAAATTAACATTGTGTAAATACAATGGCATTTAGAAGAAAACGCCATCTGGGAACCTTTAGCAAAATATAGGGGCTAGAAACTCAGTTTTAGTGGAATTATAGTGACCGTTAGACTCTGATTTAAATTTTTTTCTCGCGATGAAAAAATTCCTGCCAGAGAACGTACACTAAACGGCTATTGTTTTTCTTTCGCATATTTTTAATTCTAGGTAATTACTGACCCCTAGATTCCACAGACATGCCCTTCATCAATAGCCTAGGGGCATGGGTTATCTTTTCCTGGTCTGCACAGGCGCAGCGTAGCACTCCAATTTGCATATCATTATCGCCCCGTTTATTTTGAATTTCCAACGAACTTCTACGGAGGTCCGCACACGAGGTCAGAAAGAATCAAAATCTTTACCTTCGCATTATTATCTTTTCCTGGTTTGCACAGGTGCAGCGTAGCACTCCAATTTGCATATCATTATCGCCCCGTTATTTTGAATTTCCAACGAACTTCTACGGAGGTCCGCACACGAGGTCAGAAAGAATCAAAATCTTTACCTTCGCATTGCGTCGTTTTGCCAGCGAGCTATGAACTGAAACTTCCCAGGCTATCTAAGTTTTCCATGAACTTGATATCAATGCCAAAATTATGAAATGTGATGAATTAGAACTTGAGATATAAACTTGTTTTTGAATATAATTCTACAAAAACAAGCTGTCTGTTTTTGTTTGACACAGTGGCGGAGCTGCACGAGGCCACACAAGACTTCATTACCATATTAGGGAAGGTTCCATTCATAAATAGGGAAAGTTTTAGCTGGGTCAAGCCAGTAGATTTTGAGATATCGCGTATTTTCTCTACGACTCGATATAGAAAATTTTAGCCAGCGAACACCGTAATACACGCCTGTACGCATGCGCAGATTATTCCTCGCTCGCACTGACTCGAGTCGAGTGAGCGACATGTACTGAGTCAGCGGTCAGCCACTGCAAACGACACTGCGCTGGCCTCCATAGATATTCACACCGCGGCGCTGGGAGGAAAAAGCAATGTGTGGGACTGATTCCATTTCGCGTAATTTTAATTTTTATCGACGACGTAGGGACATTGAAGTACAATATTTTATGACATGGGAACTCACAGTAATGCTGTGAAATGACATTTCAGCCGAAGTAGATACGATGAATTTCCTTTCTGTTCATGGTATTCGCATTTCAAGCATGGCAGAATAAATGTGTGAATTTTACCACAGTTTCTTGTCCTACATTTTCCGTTTTGAAGGTACATTTCTTCCGTAAAATTTCACATTTTAAAATCATCTAATAGTCTGTTCACACACATGCTTATATCAGAAATCTATCACACTCCTACTTTCTTTACATTTGGAATCAGTATTTTGTGGTTCAAAGGAGAGTTTTAGCTTCCAAATTTGTTTACCTTTTTTCACATCGGTCAGTACACACTTGTTGATTTTATGCAAAGGAAGTGCACCGGTCAATGATAAAACCTGCAATAATTGTAGCGCTGCGCTGTGCCTGTGCAGTGATGTTTGCAAATGAGATCCACTGCCTTTAATTCAATAAATTATCACTTTTTTATTGTTTCATGATAATTGAATTTTTTTTCACAGAAGCATGTATAAAATAATGTTTCTACTTATATATTGAATGCACAGGTAACATCATTTTCAATTTTCTGTGAAAATGGCAATTTATAGAATTTATATTACACAACAATGGGAGAGCTGCTCGCATGTGACATCACAAATTTAAAACTTTAAAAATTCATAACTCTCTTATTCTTTGGTGGATTTTTGCCAAACTTTCATTAATATGTTTCTCTCATTGTTCTGCTTTTATCAAACCAACTTGATGTCAGGGTGGACCTTGCCTTTAAGCTATTGGCTACGGTAACCAGATGTTTCATGTATTACCGCTATGGAAATTACATAATCTCAGAGGCAACTGGTTAAGAAAAGTCTAAATCGTTTCTCCATTTTTTAATATCTCTCTCTCTCTCTTTCGTATGTGAAAAAACATGTGCACACACAGACAGAATCACATTGACAAACATACAGTGAGAATCATGATTGTACATGCAAAGACATGCCAAAATAATCCATTTCTAACAGTATTACCCAACTACATTTTAGCAGACTTGTCAGACAAAAAGGGGGAGAGCGTTACACAAAACCATACATACAAAGACAAATCTTGTCAGCATGCTGTTGTGAGAATATCTGTTTATTATATTCCACAAACTAAGAATCTTGCTATAGGATTGGGCAAGAGTTGATCACGTGATAAAGCGTAGTTTCCCCATCAGATCACTCGAGAACAAAAGTTTGTTACACTTGATAGACAGTTAATTGATAGACCGAGTGTAACGCACTTTTATTTCGCGCGTACTCAGAATATTGATAATTGACGCGTTAGGAATGTGTGTACTGAAAAGATCAGCGAAACACAAAAGTACTAACACCATCACGTTGGTGCATATTTTGTGAGCGCCCAGGGGTTGGTCAGGTGTGTATTCCACATTCAGGCCCAAAATACTGTCTTTTTCAGAGAAATTTACATCTTTCTTTTTTCTTTAGTTAAATAGTTTCTGATGTGGCATATAAAGCAAATAATCACCTTTTGGTTTCAGGCGATGAGATGTCCTATTACTTCCTCTGCGATCTGAATGTATATGCTATCTTTCCTCAGCTTCGCTTCAGAAAAATAGCTACATCCAGATCGCCTCGGAAGTGATAGATTGTCCCATCACCTTCACCAACAGTAATTATTTGCTTATTATCATTGGGTCCTGATACTGCGGGCAAAGATCTAATTTCATTTATTGCACATTTCAAATTTAAGTACATATCAGGCAATTGTTTTAGTAATATGGGATTTATCTGAAAAAATTTATCTCAAAGCCATCGTAAAGTGTTTTATGAAAGTGAAAATCTACAGTGATCAGTTTTACCATGGATAAATGACAAATCAAACAAAATCACTCACCTCCTGTTGTTAGAAAGATGTTAGATACATCGTGTCCATAAAAGGGAAACGGGAATTTCAAGTTTATTTTCTACCAGAAAATGGAGAGAAAAACATGAAAAACAGTGACTTCAGTTACTTCAAGATGGAGCTGGTACAAGCTTGCTCTAAACTCTGCTTTATTGTTGATGTACTACAAAACAATGCTGCAAACTAGCAGGCTTTTAAAGGCCCACTGTCAAGGGTCAACTCAACCACAGAGAGGATGACAACTAGTCTTGGAATACAGGCACATATTCACAAACATGGACTGTTGTAGTGCCATAGTGTACAGATTATGGGAGGAAAACAAATGTCATATTTTTTCCACACTATCATGGCTGTTTCTGTGGCATTATGGGTGTCATTACTACACCCTTTTATGATTTTAGTCAAAAGGTTTTTTTTAATCCTGTCATGACAGTGGGCCTTTAACCTGTTGGCTGCCAGAAGCAAATGTGCCATGTATCAAAGCTAAATGACATGATTGGGGGTAATCCTCAACCTGGGGCGAAACTACTCTAGAATCAAGTAAACTGTGCAAGGATTCCACTGTGAAAATTTGGTAGTCAAAAGTTGACTCGTTCTAAAAAAACTTCCATCAGTATGCCTTGTGACAGACAAATCTGTAGTGTAGCTCTCTATGGGGTCTATTTCTATTGAGGCTTGGGAGAAACAAAATGCTGGTATGTTCATGCTTGATTTGGCTTAAAGACACTACATAACACTGTGGAAGACCGGTTTAAAAAATTGTCGAACTTTGCTATCTGACATATCTGACAGTGTTTGAATGGACAAATAAACACCCTAGAACACAAAAGTTTGGACAGTTATGCTGTCACTAGTTCAATATGCGCAGATGCAAATTGGCACATTAATTTTTTATCGGGCGATACGAAATTCTGCAACACAGCAGTCTATGGAGAAAAGCTGGAATGGTCTCTCAATGATTTTCACTTTTTTAAAGCACTTAATGATTGTTTTACACTGCAATTTTTTCAGGGCTTCATTTTTAGACTGTATCAAAGACACTAGTAGCATGGGGAATCATGTAGTTCAGATTTTTTAAACTGGAAACATTGTTATACAGTGCCTTTAAGTAAACAAATTCAAGATGAATCTTTCCAGCCAGGAGATACACTCCAGCTGGTGTATCTATCAATACATCTTTCAACCAATTTGGTTTTAGAGGCATATCTTATTCCTCCCAATCATATCAATGCCGTTTAACTCTATGAAAGTTTCAGAATCTCAATGGCAATGGATTAAAATTGTGTGTTTTATTTGTACATCATTAAAAGAGTTTATTATATCAGCTAAACTCACCTGAAATGTGAACATCAAGTTGTTTTTTTTTATCTCTAGAACTAAACAGGAGGGTGTGAAACTGTAATTCATTGAAACTACTGCGCAATTAGCATTCATAAGTGATGAACAATTGCCCTTTATTTTTTAACAGCTCATACATATAACTTTCTTCATCTCATGTCCTGAATATTTTATGGTGGTTTTATTTTCACGATTTTAACAAACAAGAAAATGTTTACTTCCTGATGTACATATACACGTACAGCATGAATTAAAACATCATGAAATTGCAAAAGTAAACCCTTGCAAATTCCCCATCTTGAAATAAAATCACAAAAATAAACAGTAGTAGGCAAACACTGTATAACTCAAGTTGTACACATTGACTTATGGATGATTTTCTTTCACATTTCAAATGTATTAAATTATATATTTGTTCAAATATATTAATCCACAGATGCTGCCTTCACACTGGTATCAATAAGAGATAAATCAATCCATTACTGAAGCAAGATTTATTACAAGTTAGTTTGAAGACACAGGCTAACACTGTGGAGCTTCAAATGAAAAATTGTCTAACTTTGCCATCTGAGCTACATAGTAGTGTTTGAAAGGATAAATAAACACCCTAAAATACACGTTTGGAAATTTATGCTGCCACTGGTAAGATATGAATGAATAAACAATCAGTACTCCGGCCGAGTACAAACTAGCCTAGATCTACATACAGTAAGTCTATGGGACAAAATGGGCAGGAGAATCCGTTTAACTTACGATTTTCACTTTTTTAAAGCACTAAAAAATCATTTTGAAATTCAATTTTTTGCAGGGCTTGATTTTTAGACCTTATCAAAGACACTTGGAGCATTGCAGATTATGTGGCTCACATTTTTTTAAACTGTGGTTAATGTTAGCCTGTGGCTTTAAGTCTGCAAAAGTGTTATATCCCATGACAGTGGTAAAAGACCAATTGCACTAAAACACTAAAAAAAAAAAGAGGGTCACGCTATTTCAATAAATAGTGATACAAAACAGAGGGTCATTACTTTATGAAAATATATATTTTTGCAACTTTGTCAAGGATGGGAGAGCAAGCTTAACTTAAAGATTATTTTTGGAATATACAAATCTGAATTCAGATCTGGATCACTGCCAAAGTATAATTGATGATAAGTCTGCACTTGCAGTTTCATAAAATTCTATTTATAAAAAAAATTGTGACTAATACAATATTTCAGGCCTATGCTTTCATTTTGCCAAACTTACAATGGTGCACATGCCCACATATAAAGTACAGATAAACTTGTCGTAGCTGCACATCTTTAAGCCAGCAATCCTGCCTACAATACTCCAGTGACCACTAAAATGATTCCCCTGGAGATAAATTATGTTTATGAATCTTATGTTTATGACAAATGCATAACTTACTAAATAATAATAAATTAGTATTAGTATTATTATCATTATTATTATTATCATTAGCATTATTATTGTAACAACTACTAACAACTGAGTATGTCTGCAAATAAAACTACATCATGACTCCTATTCTTTGGACTCTGACAAATATTTCATCAATCTAGCACAAAGTAAGGTATTGTTACGCCAGACATCAGAAATCAAAATTAAATCTACTGAAAATTGTTTAGAGTGGTTAATTATGATGTTGTTAATTATCCGAGAGCAAATAACACCATGTACATTTACATTTCTTATGGCAAAATAGTTGGTCTCCCTTCCCCTCCCTCTCCCCCTCCCCTCCCTCTCCCCCTCCCCTCCCTCTCCCCCTCCCCTCCCCTCCCTCTCCCCCCTCCCCATCAATTTTCTTGTTGTTGTTTTTTTTCCAATTTTTCTCAAATTAAACTGTGCGATTTTCAGGGCATTATTACATGACATACCTGGTTCTTCGATCTAAAAACACAGCAGGAAAAATGCCATTTTCCAACTTATCAAAATTATACATGTTGCTGGGGAAATACTCTTAAAGGTAAATGACATGATTGGAGGTAGACTTCAACTTGGGCTGAAACTGCTCTAGAATCAAGTAAACTATGCAAGGATTCTCCAGTGAAAATCTTGTAGTCAAACGTTGACTCATTCTAAAATAAACAATGTCAAATATCACTCGTAGCACGGAAACCTGCTGTGTGGCTCTCTATGGGGCTTATTTTTATCGTCCCCGGAAAAAAATAAGATACTCCAATGTTTATGCTTGATTCTCCTTAAGTAAACAAATTACAGACAAATCCTCCCAGGTGGGAGATCCTCTCCTGCTGGTGTATAGTTGATATATATTTCAACTCATTTGGTTCTTGAGGCATTTTCAAGTGTTCCCAATCATGTCACTAACCTTTAACTCCACACACATGGATAATAGTTCAATGATAGTTTGGAAAATTAACACTGTACTATATTGCTAATAAACTTGCAAGTATCAAGTTACCAGGCCAAAATTGGTATTTGAAACTTATGTCAGTGAGTGTTGGTATTTGGAACTTATATCAGTATCTATCAAACATATTTCCAGGGTGATAATTCCACTTAATTAATAAGATGGATTATTTATGACCACATCCATCCATGAATCCTTTCTTACCACGGCTAATCGAGGATTTGAAGAGAGATTTGGGTGAACGGTGGTTGACGGGATATCGGCAAGGTTGATCCAAAACCGGCTGCTACTGGATTGGGGCTGATGGTATACCACCTTGTAGTAGTTATGATCATCCTAGACAGACAGGAGAGAGAGAGATGAGATGAAACAGCATGATGAGACGGAGAGTTTTAATTCTGGTCATTCTCAAGATATAAGCAACAATTTTTACTTATTATCTTATGTAATCTTATATAATACCATCACAAACATCACAAAAAGTGACATACAGAACTGATTACCAACAAGTGGCATAGGTGTCAGACATAATATTACTGGAAGGATCATAGGATGCCTACTGTAAGAATCAAAGTACCCCCTCCCCTCATACCTCCCCCTCCCCTTCTTCCTCCCCCTTCAACCTATTCCAGTAGGTTTTGACTGACTCCATTCTGATTATGATGAAGTACTCTTCCCTGAGTATTTTTCAACTGATCTGGATGTATGAGTTCATTATTTGAAAAATCAGACAAGTTATTGATGATCCACGGAAAATGCCAGAAGGAAGAAATTAACAGAATTTTCAGTTGAATATACAGTTGTGATGTCTGTATTTTATCAAGTATCAATTATGATCTAAAGTCTAAAACTCGGCAAATGTGATAAAACTTGTCTTATTTCTGTATTGCATGAACAGTACTGCAATGATAGACACCCAGTGATAGGACCATGGATTCCAAATCATCAAATTCCATCATTCAATGGTCATCCAACTTTGTTTAAAATTTATATATCTGTTCTCAAATTAGTGCAGCACTAAGTAACTTAATCCTGAGAGTGATACTGCAACCAAATACCTTAGATATTACACATGATATTCTTAGTGTGGTACTGGGAGGGTAATATTACGACCTTTGACCTACTAATCCCAATATCCTTTCAGTTCATATTTCTGGGGTCATATATTCTTTCAATTATTCTCAGAAAAAAAAAAAACATGATTTTCCATGCAAATGACATGTCATAATAGTGGATATGCCCTGTTTCAAATCCTTCTACTTTTGATCAAGCGATTTGGCGACGAGAATGTTACTGACGGACAGATGGAAAATCAGAAGCTCTCCTGCAGCCATGATTTTGAATCTACATTCCATCAACGCTGTATGGACACACATACACACACTTGCTTTGTTTTCCCCCCAAGGTGACCACTATTATGAGTCAGCTTACACATGACAAACGCATTTCCAATTTTTTTGTTCAATAATAATTTCGCCGCAGCAGTCTGACTAATGCTCCTGTGACGTTAGCTTACAACAAAAGTGAGGGGAAAGCCTTCAGGAAGACGACAGATTCGGTCTCATTTCAAACAAATTTAACCCTCATCCTACCAGACATACGCCTTCAGATCCAGTGACAAAGAAGTGATATGTCCTTTTTTCGGATCTACTTGATCATCTAATCATTAACGCCACATAAATAGAACATAAGACTCAAACATTATGTCCTGGGAAAGTCCATGCACAGATCGTAAACTTGGTAATCCCTACTTTAAGCCCCCTCACCCTACATGATTGTTATACGTCAAGCTAACTTCTGGTCTCTGGAAAGGCAAGTTGAGTCATAGCTGGGGTACTTCTGGTCTGCACCTGTTAACATGTGTTTGATTGTCTCTAGATCTATACATTTTACTTTATCCAAAGTAGACAAACTTAAGTGCAACTGCTTTCTTCTCTTTGCTTTATCATAGCTGTGTGCAGTGATGTCTGTACACTACATGTATGTTAGTTTATGGATACATACATGTACATTAGGCACACTGTGCACTTACATATACAGAGTGTTTATAAAAAAGCAGAACCCAACTTCCACCATAAATATATAATCTAATAAACATAATTATGTCTATTGCAACATGTCACCACAAAGATAATTTACTACTCTTTCATTTGATACCATATTTGTAATGATTAAGCCTTGAGTTATCGAATTACAAACGTTTCAAATGAACAATGTCAAAACTGTTTTGCGCACAAGATTTAGATATTTTCATCAAAACTGTCACAGATGGTTAGTCCCTGAGACCTCCCCTATTGTTAATGATCTGCATCTTGTGCGCAAAGCAGTTTTGACATTGCACATTTAAAATGTTTGTAATTCAATAACTCAATGCTTAATTATTACAAATATGGCATCAAATGAAAGAGTAATAAATTAGCTTTGCGACGACATATTGCAATAAACACAGTTATTTTTTTTATAAGATTATATTAATGTTGGAAGTTGGGTTCCGTTTTTTGCTAAACACTCTGTATAATTCACTTTTCCATTTGAATTTGTTCCATAGACAGAATGAGATCAGTTTGACTGCAGTATGCTTCCTCGAGTCCTTCTTCACATTTCTACAGCCAGCAAATTAATGCCCACGGCTATGCTGTTCATTAAATTTTATTTATCGCATACACATATCCTGATGCAAGTTGCGAATACTGACCATGAAGTCCACAAATTGATTTCATTCAAAGATTGTGTCAGGGATGTGCAAGTCCATTACTTCCCTTCATTATCAATACCAAACGGTAGTATAGTACTTACAAATGGTGTGTTGAAAGTCTGAGATCCATACGTCATGAATTTGTTGTTTTATGAGAAAAACTAATAACGACATGTTACCAGAATGTTGTTCTTTCTGTGAGTTTCAATTTTGCTCAAACTGCGAATCGCGGTTACTGTGTACCTTCGCAAGACTAGCGGAGTGCACCGTGATTGGTTAACCGGATAGCCCCCGCGCGACCATTGGCTAATGGCTGATCGGACAATTTTGGAACGGCACGTGCACGTTTGACGTCGCGGATTTTTTGAAATTGCTCCTGAGCAATTTGAAAAAGGATGAAGTTTAACCGTCCAGATTTTCACCAAAACTCAATATTTTACCCCAAGTCTCTATGAGAGGTGTTTATTTATATTAATCTTCACATCGGATATGATTTCAGCTGATTTCATTCATATAGATGTTTTTTGACGTGCAAATCAATGACACAATCTTTAAGCTCACCAAACAAAACATCATCTCTTTTACACAAGGCAAATGCCTGGCAGGGTCTTTCTAGTGTCATGCACTTCACATTACGGACTCATATCAGGACGCTTCAATTAACAAATGTAACGCACTGTTTTACTGAAGCTACGTTTGACCTTTGACCAATATCAATTTGCAGAAACATTTCTCCTATTATTACTTATCTTCTCACCAAACAAAATTACCACCCGACACTCGTAACTATACTATACCTGGAATATGGCAATACGCAATACGGTTCACTAACCCCTGACTTTTGTCCTTGCTCACCTGGCAAAATGTTCTGCACCCCATTACTACAACCATCCTGCCATGCCACACCATTCGACCCCTTGGGTATAATAGCTATTCCTAAAATACACCAATTTATGCAAGTTTATTGACCTTTGACCCTTGACAGATTTTGTCAAAAAATCTCGCCAATCATCTACACCTCATGGTGTACGCCTGGGCTAAGAAAAAGTAAAATCCATGCCCACGTTCTCCAGATATAACGATAATGAGATCAGGGGGTACAGACAGAAAACCTGAAAATATTATGGGTGGAGGTAAAAACAAAACAAAATGCCTCAAAGTGTTTTAAAGAGATGTCCTAGATCCAAAGAAAATGACGTTGAAGCACAGTTACACTCTTGTTTAGGTATATTGCACATTCTACTCCCCACCCCCCCCCCTTTGATATTTTGCAAGTAAAAGTTTCCGCTACATCTCATGAATTGTATTGGAAGATCAATTGTTGAAGAAAGTAATAATAATAATGAACTGTTTTTATATAGCGCATATCACAATATAAATATTGTCCCTATGCGCTCTGGGGGGAAAAAAAGGACAGAAAAAGGAGAAAGTTTAACAACAACAATTTCAATAAAAAGAAAAGATTTGTGCCCTTTAATTCTTTCATTACAAGACATATTTCCTCTTGATTAGCATGCGGTCGGCAGCCAAAACATAAACCCCAGGATTATTTAACAGTCCTTTAACAAACTTATTGGCATGCTATTAAAGGCAGTGGATCTCATTTGCAAACATCCCCACAGACCAGGAAAAGATAACCCATGCCCTTAGGTTATTGATGAAGGGCATGTCTGTGAAATCTGGGGGTCAGAGACTGCCTAGAATTTGAAAAATGCAAAAGAAAAACAATAGCCGTTTAGTGTACGTTCTATGGTAGGAATTTTTTTCTCGCGAGAAAAATATTCAAATCTGAGTCCAACGGTCACTATAATTCCACTAAAACTGACTTTCTAGCTCCTATATTTTGCTCAAGGTTCCCAGGTGGCATTTTCTTGTAAATGCCATTGTATTTAAACAATGTTAATTTTTAGGCATGCAAAAGAGATCCCCTGCCTTTAAAATTGTGTAACACTTTACGTTCGTCAATTGCATAAAAGATTCAATGCCAATTAAGTAACATTGCATGCGGGTCACAGCATTGATGTTTAGTACTAGTAATTACAGTTACAACCTAGCTACTGTATGTTCCTACGAGACTATAAAACTTGATTACAAGACCTAGAGAGTTGACTCAAGCTATGTCATATAACTCCCTTGGGCCAACAAATCTTGTCACCTTCTTCCTGATCTTAACATCATGTTAGCTCCTTTTCTTTTATCAGTAGTCTCATTCACAGACACTTATGTTGTTTTTGGGCTCACCAGTTTGGCTACTTAACCCCTTGGAGACGATTTGATTCCGCTATAACACACATTTTCCATAAACCCCAACACGAGTAACTCGTACTGAGTCTTCAACCGGTTAAAAAATATTAGTACTTGATACTTAGAGTAATCCCTTCAATCAGCTCACACAGAAAGCTATAACGGGATGACGTGTGGTCATGTGCCAAAAGTGGGTGTCATGTGGTAGTGTACATGTATGCTAAATGAGCAAAAATGTAAAATAAAATTTTGCATTCTGCGATATATGCAAGTAAAAACTGTTCCCCTCCGTCTACAATATGTTTGTTCTATAAGTCTAATTCAGGGACACTGATGATGTTTTGGGGCAAGTTCCAACTATGTTGGCCATTTTAGTGTTCAAGTTTCACAATACATTAGAAAAGGTCTTCTTGAAAGCATTAAATGCTAAATCAACCCAATGGATTTGCTAACATTGCTCAATGAGAGACAATGCCAATTTTCCATTTGGTTGACCCTGAAGAAAATAAAAATTTATAAATCTACTGTTTTGTAGATAAAAGTCTACATATCATATGTATTTTGTTTAATGATAAAAAATGTGTACCCAATGGGACAGAGGTATTTGTAAAATAATCCTTAGCATTTATCGTAAGCTTAAATAAAAAGATTATCACTCTCTGGACTTCTGTGGAAGTCCCTCGTCTCTGATGAGTGTGTACACTCATCGTCCCCAGGGATGTACATCAACATCACGTTCATTTTTTAGTATGTTGGAATGTTTTCATGAGTTTTGAATATATCAGTCAATATGGAGGAGGTGAAATATTAGGTCCCTGGACATTTGATATTTTGAAATATATGGGAATGTTTAGATGGATTACGCATAGGAAGTAAGTACTCCAACATTTGTTTGCTGACTATATTTTGAAATACTCTCATGGGTTCTTTGTTCACAGGAAAAGACATAAGTTCCTTGACATTTATGTTGACCTTTTAGAATACATTGTATATTTTGGAAAACTTTCATGGATTCTGCCAGTATTTACATAGGAAGTAGAGTATGTAGTGTGGCTCAATATTTTTGAAATTTCAATATTTTGGAATACTTCATGGGTGTGCTATATGTCATAAAATGAGAAATATGTATGTTCTGTACTTCAATACTTGCATTTTTTACATTTTAAAAGAATTGGGTTCTATCAATGCTATACATAAGACGTGAAATACCTATTGAACATTCATATTCATGTTGATTATTTTCAATAGAATATTCAAAATTTGAAGGGTTCTGTCAGTGGTAAATACATGTGAAGCAAAGTAGGTACCTCAACATTTATCTTTGTAAATTAATATAATTTTTGCATCATAAATGATCCACAAGGAAATATATGTGTGTGATAATATAGCAATTACAAATTTCCTCCAGAAACCTTTAAAGAACTATACACGAGGCCAAAATAAGTCGCCTAACAAACTACACTCAGCTCCAACTATCCCAAAACAAAATGTCTGTGATACAGACCCCTCCTCCCTCCCCTCCCCCCACCAAAAATATCAAAACAAGTACATCCTTTTTAAAATTCAAAGTGTGACAACACAATTGCTTCTATCTAGCGTGATTTGGAAACACTGCTTATTTTCACTATACACCAATTAGTTTAAAAATGGCAACAACTAAACGAACAGCAGTCATACAAACTATACTCATAGCTAAAACTATCTAAAAAGAGAATATTCACTTCAGACTTTTAATAAGAAAAACAAAAATAGTCTTTAAATCAGACTAAAGCCAGATGGCACACTTGTTTCTATTCCAAGGATCCGTCACGCTCCCAACACAAGCCACGTAAACCCTCAAGGATATCCTGATCGGTTGATTCACGGTTCATGTATTACTAACGGGGGCTGCGGGTGCGTGCGAGGGCATTATCTCATATTACCAGGGCATGACGTCTTCTGTCGTCTATCGCAACGAGTGGATCACTACGCGGGTAGTTTGTGATGCAAGCGTGGATCACGAGTTTAAAAATAAAACTTTTATTTTGTTAGGGAGAGTCAGGAATCAAAGCATATATCTCATGACATGTGCAAGAATTCTGAGACCTTGTAAGTAACTGAGGCTTGCGCAAGTTACGTGGCGATAAGTGACGGGTGTTTGCCACATGGATGTCATGAGACAGATCAATACGTCAACCCAGCGTAGAATTGAATGGTGTCTGAATCCAACTGGTCTAATTATAGGAAGTAAACCGGTTATGCTATAGTTGACCAACTCAAAAATCAATCGTCCGGCAGAAGGGCCCTAGCATATGTTCCCGGCAGAAAGGCCTTAACAAAAAAAAACATTCTCTAATTTGAGAAATGTTGCCTTATTTGATATTTGCACTTAACAGACTGAAAGAAGGATTTAAAAATATCACACTACTTTGATTTCATGTGAAAAGGGCCAATGGTTTTCAAGTTCAAGACAATTTAATGTTAAGACCCTTCTGCCAGGAACATATGCAAGGGCCCTCCTGCTGGACAAACAATGAACTGTTGAGTATCGGCTGATGGAAGTGCAACACAATCTGGTTAAGAGTAAGACTTAAGACTAAGAAATCTTCTTTTATTTGTATTTATTATTTTTTGGTAACTTTCATTTTTTTAATCGAATTCAAATTTTAATTAATTCCCAATTGGACCAGATCACCACTATATTCAAATTAATGATTATTTTCTTTCCCTAAGGACTACATAACGAGCTACTCTATGACCTTGATTGTGATGAAAGACACACTTCAATATTTGGAGTCCACTTTGCATTCAGTTCCTGTTAAGACTGGCATGCCTGAACAAGTTTCAAGCTGTAAAGTTCAACGGTCAATATTTTGACAAAAACTGAATTATCTGCCCCCAAACTTTTTGAGAAAGGAAGATTTATATTAAACTTTATATTGTTAATTTTTAAAGTTTTTTTTTCTTGTATGAGACTATGTTTGGTGTGCTACTCTCGAACACCGGAGTAGTTGTCGTGGTAAACTATTGCCCCCCCCCCCAGCCTGTGCTTCCCTGCTAGCATGAACATTGTTATCAATACATAAACACGCTGTAGTATAGTACGTATGTGTGGGTAACCTGGAAGCGGCATACACGATTTCAGGTTCATGGGTCACGGAATTTAGACTGAGCGAAAATCAAGATACATTTTATGCTGATGTTAGCTCAGGCCTCAAGCAGACCTGAACTACCTCCTAGAGTAGACTAACGTTAGCTCGGGCTAAATATTTTTCGACTTTTTATACTGGGAATTATCTCGCATCAGGTCCGGACCTGAAGCGGGATAACTCCCAGTATAAATGGGGTGTAAATCAGAAATCAGGTTGGTCAAACTGGAAGTGAATGATTCATAAAACCTGTTCAGAGACCCTCTAGAGAGGGAACACAAGACACACAGCTGTGCAGAGGGCAGACTCACCACTATCGTGGCATTTTCTGTTACGTTTGAGTCTGGATCTGTCACATTTATGAAATCACGCTCCAGCTGTCTTCTGACCCTGGACACGAGAGGGTTGTACACTGGTTCACCGACGGCCACGTGGAGAAACTCTGTGATAGGACAGAAAGAGAGAGAGAATACACTTTACAGTTTGAACTTCTTAGATTTACCTAGTCACTTAACCCATTGGCTATGGGAACCGGATCTGCCCTGTGTTAACTTTATGGGATATTCAGAATCTCGGAGGCAA
>JZLH01S0125182.1:795-12083 GCA_001188425.1 Eucidaris tribuloides
CAGTGTATCCTGTGCAAAAATGAAGAAATAACATCATTATTACGATTGTTCAATTTAATTGTACGAATGTACAATATCGACTCTTTAGCATGCAAAGGGTTAATGGATTACCTGACGGACCAATCCCATACCAATATCTTCACGCAGAAGTTATAGGTAACGAATGTAGAAACACCTTTGCAATATGTCTTTGCTCATTTTTTTTAAGTTATGGTATTTTGAAAAAGGGGGAACTTACTTTTGTGTACTGTTTAGATCATCTAATAAGTTATGTGTACCAAATTGCACACGGCTGTCATAGTTTGGGTGCCCCGAACCTGATTCTCCATAGGGTTTGCATGTTTTATTCAGGCAACTTTCAATCCTCGATCTAAACTCCTCAAAAAAAGTTTGGAAATCTGAGTTTGATCGGTGATATCTCCCGTTTCGTAGTAATAATCAATGCAAGCTTGGTATCATCTGAAAGATTATTTAATTTTCTTTAAAATAATACCCTACTTGTTATGATCATGCCATCAGGGAAAGGGCAGTATCTTAAAATGTGGTGTAAAGTGTAAATTGAAAAGCTGCAAAATGACCAAAGTTTGGTAAGTCACCCAATTTTTGTTGTTGTTGATCAGTGAGTTTTCCAATGTCTCTTTGGTTGTTATGCACTCTTATGTGAACATTGACATGAATTGAAAGAAACACTTGCACAAGTAAGCCAACAACAACTACAAAAAGTGAAAAAAAAACACAAACAAACATGTATGGGCATTTTGAAACGGGACAGAAGGCATTTAATCTCACAGACCTTTCGCCACATTAGCACAACAAAGTAATGAAAAAGTGGGAGGGGCTTGATTTGCATGGATTTTCATGTTTATCTTCACATGGATCTTTGATTTCATTAAATTTCATTGATTTTAATGACATGATCAGAGTTCAGTGTCGGGTGGACGACCCACGTGCCTGCACCACCGACTGGTACCGCTTCCTCATGCTGTTGATTAGCTTTGTGATTCGTCGATGTGAATTGGCATTTCAAATGCAGTAATTGACGCGCAACCCTGCCAATGTCATTGAATTTGTGACTCTCTTGCGTTACAGCCCGGCCGAGTTGATCCCACAAATGTTCAATGGGTTGAGGTCTGGGCTGCATGCAGGCCAGTCCATCTCGTTATACCCTCATTCCGAGAAAATCCATGCAAATCAAGCTCCTGCCACAGTTTTTTTTTATCACTCTTGTGGTGTTAATGTGGTGAAAGGTCTGTGAGATTAAATGCCTTATGTCCCGTTTCAAAATGCCCATACATGTTTGTTTTGGGGTTTGTTTTTCACTTTGTGTTGTTGTTGTGGCTTACTTGTGGCTAGTGTTTCTTTTCAATTCCATGTCAATGTCACATAAGAGTGCATAACAACAAAGAGACATTGGAAAACTCACTCATCAACAACAACAAAAATTGGGTGACTTACCGAACTTTGGTCATTTTGCAGCTTTTGCAATTTAAACTTTATCACCACATTTTAAGATACTGCCCTTTCCCTGATGGCAAAATCATAACAAGTAGGGTATCATTTTGAAGAAAATTAAATAATCTTTCAGATAATACCAAGCTTGCATTGATTATTACTACGAAACGGGAGATATCACCGATCAAACTCAGATTTCCAAACTTTTTTTGAGGAGTTTATAATGATGATTTCTACCAAGTTTGGGCTAGACTCAATATAGAATTTAAAAAAAGATAAGACATGAATTATTCTTTCTGGTCCTTCTTCCCATTTGCAAACCCCTACGCACGAAAACACTGCAACTTTACCTGTGATTGAGGTCTTCAGTGAGAACATGACGTTTACGGTTCCAGGAAAGTTAACATTAACGGCTATGTATAGAGGAGAGGTTCCTACAAATGGATTCGGTTGTGTTTTTCCTTGAATCTTTGAGAAATACTTCCACCCTGAAGCAAAAGTAGGACTATTCCAAACGTCTTCTTGTAGAATAAAGAAATCTGCATTTTCAACGTTAAACACTTCGTAATCTAACAACACATCTTCGTTCCCCGCTTGGACTGTCCACAAACACTGCACTGTCCCTTCACTTGTTCCGGTGTTGTTTGAAAGGAAGTCAGGTGCAGAAAAGAAACTATTAGATGAGACGTCATCGAACGTTATATACCTTCCACAAGAATCCCTAGGAGTCACCCCGTGTTCAAGACCTGTATTTGTGACGGGATATCAGACACATTTTCATTTCATTTCCTTTATCTATTTAATCACGGCCTACTCACTTCAGCCTATACAGGCTGTTCTTCCGTGAGTCCGTGACTGACATAAAATCACAACAATGATAAAAAATTATAACAATACGTTAATGAGAAAAATTACAACACAACACAATAAATACATAATCGATGTATAGTTATTAAGACAATATATATGTGAGCTACGTTATAAATATTACAATGTTTACATTAAAAATTGAAAAGTAAATTTATATTAACAAAAATAAACAAACTAGGACACCAAATGTGCAAAAAATAGTTCAGATAGATAAATAGATAGATAGATAGATAGGTAGATAGGTAGATAGATAGATACATAGATAATTAGATAATTAGACAAACCACCATCTGCCATTGAAAAAAGAAAGTGGAAAAATGCAAACTACAATATGCAGTAGTAGTAGTCGTCGTGAAAGAAAAAAGAGGGGGAAAAGGAGGAGAAGAAGGAGAAGAAGAAAAAGAAGAAGAGATGAAAAAGAAGAATTAGAAAAAGAATAAAAGGAAGGAGAAGAAGGAGAAGGCAAAGAAATAGAAGGAGAACCTGGAGAAGAAGAAAAATACGGAGAAATGATAAAGAATAAGAGCAACACGAAGACGGTAAAGTTTACCTTCTGATTTCAGACGTGCCTTGAATCCACGCTCACCATACCGATAACTAGATTGGCTTGTAAACTGTAAACTCAGATAGTCACCAGAAGAAGTGAATTTCGGCATTTTCTCGAGGGATAATTCCCCTGTTAATCGCGCGATCACGGGTTGTTCATTTTCCTCCAGCATTCCATCAATAATTCGCAAATAAGACCATTCCAAGTGGAAGTCTGTGATTGTGGCTGTGATAACTCGATTGGGTGGTTTTAGAAAGTACCACGTGCACGTAAAGACATAGGAGTAGTAGTTAGAAATGTTGTAATTTGGACTTATGAGTTCAATTTCCGAAGAAGTTTCGTTGAAATATACTGCCCCGCCACACGATGACAGAATTGTATCACTCTCCACGTTGATGTTATCTGTGAAACATAAGCATTGATGACGAATGGGAATTAACTTGCCGTTGAAATTATCATTTTCTTAACCAGCAAACTTACGCAATATATAACAAATAATGGTAGTCTCAGTGCGGTAAGGTGTAAAACCGACTGCACAGTGTACAGGATTTTTTTTTAAATTCGGGTTGGTGATCGAGGTAGATTTTCACAAAGTGATAAAAGAAAAATAATTGACTAAGCCAAGAAGCAAAAATATTTGGGGGTGTCTAATTAAAGTTGACATCAACAGCGGCGCGTTATGCTGGAGTTACTGGCAATGTCTAGTGTCGCGCGGTTGTGGACACTTTGAGGATACGATTTTTCGGGAATCAAGCAGAATCAAATTAAAACCACTATAAGTTTAGGGTTATGATTATAACAACACTCCAGTTTGCCAAAGTTTCTTCGGTTGTTATGCATTTTAAAATGATTTTAATATGGATTCAAATAAACCTGTGCAAGAGTAAACAAACAGTAAACAAACTTGTATGGGTATTAAAAAGCAGTACTCAAACCCTAATCTTAAAGTCAAAAACAGATGAAGTTGCAGGGGCTTACATTAAAATTTGTATTCACGGCTGAGCAACAGAGGTAAAAGATATAACTCCACACAAAAGAACATATTCGTTATTTATTACGCAGATTTTCAATTTACACTTTATCCTATACATGTATTTTAAAATACCGCCCTTTCCCGATGGTATAGTCATACCAAGTGGGGTATCATTTTTATAGAAGATACTCTTTCTGATGGTACTAAGAATCTACAGATTACTACTAGGAAAAGGAGAACTGATCGAGTCGACACCGGGACTTTTTACCAGCAAATACATGATGACTGAATGTATGCCTGATTGCCTGTTTAAATATGAAAGAGTTTTTGCCTGGAATTATTGTTTAGGTCATTTATTTATTTCATGTATATTTCATTTATATTGAAATTAACGTACGATAATAATTTTACAGGTATTCCTAAACTTAAATGAATTTATATTAAATACAATGTTCTACGCAATCGTGGCCATATTGGGGTTATCATAGGAAAGCTGGTGGTTATAATTATCATCGAAAAGGACCGGGGGGGGGGGGCACTCTCCACTCGGTCTGCTACCCACCCGTGTCAAACAACCTCAGAAATTCACCCTAAACGGCGTAACCACATACCTAAATGTGCAACCCTAAATGGCGTAACACATCAGAACCCTAAGTGGCGTGGCTACCAGGAAATTTACTGGCGTGAACACGAATCCACTAATTTGATACCCTAAGTGGCGTAAAAGGTGAAATTTTTAATTTTATAACCTATCCAAATGTCCTTCTCATCAAAAACATAATTGTACATTATACAACCCGACGAGGTTCACTTAATAATTCATAAATAATTTTCCTTAATAGGAACAAACGTACATTTCGAGATGTTATTAGATCTACTCAAATATGCACCCCTAAATGGCGTAATCTACATAACAAAATAAGTAGCCCTAAATGGCGTGGAATGTGAGAAAAGGCTATCCTAAGTGGCGATCGCCGGCTATATGATGCTAAAAAAGCTACTCTTTTTCTAAAGGACGTCGACGACGCCCGAGGGCAGGAAAAAGGACTCTTTTCGACGCCTTTTCTGGACGCGGGAGCGTAGCAGGCCGTGTGAAGAGTACCCCCCCGGGGGGGGGGGGGAGGAAAACTAAAAGGCATGGATCATGCTTGCGTTTTTGATTTGCAAAGGCATCACTTCTGCTCACAATTAAAGTACGTTACAGACACTGGATGTACCTTTTACCCACTGATTGTGAATTTGGAAGCTGAATCTAACCATTGCAGAGACTGCTTGGCAATCGACAAACTGCACTGGCGTGAGTTTTTGACCTTGTACGCTTTTAACAACAGGTATTCAGTTACACTAGATCACGCACAATTTTTTTCATGCAGTCAGACCAGTTTAACGGCTGTGTAAGATTCAAATAAAGCAGCGCACCTGTCGCTTGTGGGAAGTTATGAGAGTGCATTCTGTTTGGATTTTATCAGCGCTCATTTTAACGAAATCTGAATTTTCAGCAGCAAAGGCTTTTGTGAGAGGTAAACATTTATATCAATCGTTAAATTTGGAATTATTTCAGTTTATTTCGCTCAATAAAATTATTTCGGGATTTGCATCATGGACACGTTCTTTAATGCTTGAAGTTTAAAAGGCTCCACAGCAGGTTGTTTGCTTCGAAGTGATGAATTTCTCATTTATAAAATGGGAGGAAAACGATGAACTTGTATGATACTTACTCGTATATCTGATGTTAACAATAATTGGATCAAAATTCGCTACATATCCAAAGACAGTTTGAGTTTGAATTTTTATATAAGCCACGTTTCCATTCATGGAAATAGAACCAAGAGGCACATCATATCCGAACCCAACGGCATAAACATTGAATGATGAGTCAAGCACTGTGATGCTAGCATCGCCAAGAGAAACGTTTTGAAAGTCGAAATTGAGAAAGGTGTCCATAGGACCATTTATCTCGTACAATGATATAAAATAAATGTCTTCCGCAGAATAATGTTCGCCGAGCATTGTCGTCATCAAATGAAGATTTGGTGTAATCTCGTCCAAGTAAAAGACTCCTCCACTTGACTGAGTGGGAACACTCCATGAACAATCTAAAAAGAAGAGAAGATGAAGAGAGATGCACATCAACGCTCTGCCATATGCATCGATCACTTTTTGCAGTGACATTCATTGAATTACTAAATATCATTTAGTGTTTTTTTCGATATTGAGAGATAAATTATTTGCATGGATCCAAGTTTGGACTCATTTTAGTTCGCTGTTTATTGTATCAGCAAGTAAATTTGGGGTTGCTATGTGAATAAATATATTTGTGTCATCGGAAAAACAAATAAAAGAATGTAGCTGGGAAGATTTTGGTATGTCGTTGATATATAATATAAATAAAGGTGGGCTCAACAGGGAACCTTGGGGGACACCACAAGAAATCAATTTTAGTTGCGAGTCATGACTATTGATACTAGCGTATTGTTTCCTATTCTTTAGATAATCCCTAAACCATTCAAGAGGCTTCCCACAGATTCCATAGTGACTTAATTTGTAAAGTAATATTTCATGGTCTATCGTGTCGAGTGTCTTCGAAAATCTAGGAAAATGCCAATTATGTGAGAAGCATCATCTATAGCATGAGCTACCTTGTCAATAAAACTAAGTAAAACATGGGTAGTACTATGTTTTTTCTCTGAAACCAAACTGGGAATTTCTTTACGAAATTTAAACAAACGTACTTCAAATGTAACACTGTCAGAAAGGCATGTACTTCCCTCTTAATTTCATGTATTTGACTTATTTCATTATGTCTTAGTTCTTTCACAATCTAAAATATTGTAATTTTTTTCTTGCCGCTTACCGCGCGTGATCGTGCTGCCATACACATTACACGTAAAACTGCGCGACCCAACGAGGTAAGCCGAGACAGAAATAACACTAACACTAACAACGAACTTGAAATGGTGATTTTCTTAATCCCTAGGGTCTCTTGTTGGTGAATGGGACAAACGCATGCAAATCGCTAACACCAGCAACCCAGCTCGGTTCAGCAGACGATTTTTAACACAATCTACAGCACCAACTTCCGGAAGTGCGTCATGATTTCGGGGTCAACTCGCTAAATGGAATCGATTTCAAGTTTTCGGTTAACGCTCGTGTTATTGTTAAGATAACACTAATACTAACACTAATTCAAAACTTGAAATCACCCATTGTGTTTCCTATACAATCGTGATAGCATCCATTGCCGACCGTAGTGCAGCAAGCAATCCATTGCCGCCCGTATAGTAGGTCTACACTCTCCGAGGTCGACAAAATTCTAAGTTCACGAACATGACTTCAGGTCAGGTGACTTGAAGTGTTCTGACTTGAGGTCAATTCTCAGGTGTGCATTTCCATTGCTGCATTTATATATATATAATATAATGTATATATATATATATATATATATATATATATATATATATACGTATCTTAGAAAAAGTGTGGGTCAGCAACCGTCGGTTTCACGTCCTTTTGCTGGACGATCTTCAGGCTGAAGATCGTCCAGCAAAAGGACGTGAAACCGACGGTTGCTGACCCACACTATTTACAAGGTACGTCCATTCGCTCTGCTGCATATATGCAGCATCGAGCACTTTTAGCCGATCCTCTACAAAACTGTTCTCGCTGGATATATATGTATATATACAGTGTGTCTCAAAAATGGTCCAATCGGAAATTATTATTTTTTTGATATATACAAAAATCATGTACAAACTAGTCAAATTGGGTATTGTCATAAAGCTCAAAGACCATAGTTTCTAGTGCAATTTATTTCATTTTATTTGGTTGTGTCAATTCCGAGGTATATTGGATTTTATGCAATGACGCAAAATCGCGTTTGTCCCAGTATACTATTTACCCCGTACATGTGCACACAGTTTCTGCATATTGTTTAACAAAGAAATTACCATGATAGTCTGAAAAGTATTAAGTAATCGTTCAATTTTTTTTGAGGTTGTACATTTCTGTCTTCTTATTATTTGCAGTACAAAGGAGGTACATAACTTTGACAAAAGGGCTATAAAAGTAGATGAGATATGCAGATCATCATGATGTCAGTGTGTGTGCAGTCTGGTAAACGATGAAATAAACATGTGCAATATCATTTTCGTGTCGAGTGAGGGTTATTTGTATTCGTTTTTTTTATTTACTAGATAATCAGAAATAAAGAAATTGAAGAAAAGGTGTATTTATTTCTTGTTTTATTGATTTTTGTAATTCAGTTTTCATGTGTTCTGTAACAATACCACCAATTCAATTGTCATTACGATCAATACGCAAAAGTGGGACAAGCGTGATTTCTCCTGACTGCACAAAAATAATCATAACTTTTGAATTATACAAGCAAATTGAATTAAATTAGATTTATCAGTAAGAAAATTTATTCTGCTTTAATATGATACCAAACACACATACCTTTTGAGAAGATTACATACCTTAGATATTTTTCTCCAGATTGAACCATCTTTTTGAGACGCACTGTATAGTATTTTACATTGACGGTAATGATACTGAATAAAATAATCCTCATCGTACTAACAATACTACTCCATCTCCACCTCCTCCTGTTGGTTCTGTTGCATTATTCACGCACATGAGTCATGTATATAGATGCAAAATTAAACTTAACAAAAACCCGTTGCTGTTTCAACAAATTTGTTCTTTGCCGCGGATAAGTTTTTTTTACCGTCTTTTATACATGTATCCTCAAAATGACATAAACTCACTTATCATCGTAAATACTCTCATAAGATATTGGGGAAAAGATAAGATTATAGCTAATTGCACTGTTGCACTTATTTGAATTTTCATGATTCTGGTCAATACAAAATGTCAATGTTCAAAAATGGAGCTCCTTTCCTCACTGTTTGCCATATGTTTCATGATGTATTGTTGAGTAAAGTTTGGTTTAATATGTATTTTTCGTTCGCGCTTTTCGCACAATATGATAAACATAAATGGCATGTATCCCCACAACTAACTTGACCAGTGCATTGGCTTGTACATAATAAACAATTATATTTTAGGGTAATGGGCAAAAAGGTGTTTGTTTTTATCTATTTTCACAATTTTGGACATAATTGCTTGTTTTTGTGGTAAAAACACCGCGGATTACTTTTTAATTTTAAAATGGCTGCCATCAGGTTAAGAAACTGCGCCCACAAGTCATAAAATATCGATCCATTAATATAATGCTAAAGCAAACAAATTTAAGGGTATTGGTCCCCCTTTTTAAATAAAATTACAATTTTGCCAAATTCTCCCCTAAAACAAAACCCACCCTTTTAGTTGCAGTGTTTACAACAATAACTAAAGCCCGGACACTTCAGACAATGTACAAATATGAATTCATAACAAAAACGGCACTTTCACATCAATTTTTGGAATAAAATGTCAATTTCAGTTGTAAAAAAACTACCCCTGCCACCAAACTTTTTGACCACAACCATCATTTTTGTAAATCGTATCTCTTATCACATAAATAAACCAAAAGGTAACAAGGATATACTGAACATTTTAGGATATCGGGCAAAAAGGTATTTTTTATTGAATTTCTCAAATTTTGACCAAAATTGCCTTTTTGTGGTAAAAACACCCCGGATTACTTTCTGGTATTAAAACAGCTGCCAACATGTTGAGAAACTGTCCCACAATTTTACAAATATCGATCCATACAAAAGGCAAAAACTCTGGGGTTTTGGTCCCCCTTTTTAAAGAAATTCACAATTTTCTTAATTTCTAGCCAAAACATGAACTGCCCCCCCCCCAAAAAAACACTCTTTTAGTTTCATTGTTTACAACAGGTACCATCCAGACTCTTCAGACAATGTAAGAAACATAGATTTATCACAAAAGTGGCACTCTCACATCAAATTGTACAGTTTTGACAACAAAATTTTTTTTTACCCCCAACTTGTTGTTCCAAAAACACCCCTGCCACCATTTTTTTTTACCACAACCATCATTTTCATAAATCCCATGTAATTATTCTTCGAATAATGGCTGTGTTTTGTTCTACGGTGGGGATGGGTTACTCGAAAACTTTTGAAGGGTTGGCCGCTACACTAATTACCTTTGACCATAGAGATATGTCTATGCCTATGACGGCTCCGGAGTTGTTTTTATTTTTGTCAGTGTACTTGTCTATAGGAGTTAGCTTGACTTCGTGAAACTTGTGGAAGATTTGTCCCCACGGAGGGGGGGGGGGGGTACTTGCCTAGTAAGGTAAACGGGAGTGTGCCGCTCTAACAGGTGACTTTTTCGCAAAAAATCCTTCAACATGGGTATGGTTTTGGGGGAAAAAATTCTTAAACATTGGTCATGATTTTGACATTTTACGATTTACGCTAGATATTTTCGCCTATTTCGTCGCTAAAATGCTAAAAGATGCCATTTTTCTCAATAAAAAACCTTAGGTACCCTTTTCCGCAAAAATGACCCTCAAAAAAGGATAGGATTTTTCGACTTCAGTGGCACACCCCCGTCGGAACCAAGTTTGAGTACCCCCCCCCCCCGGGATTTGTCAGTGGAGTTGTCACTGTATTTGGAATGTCATGCTTTTGTACCAGCCTCCCCAGGTTACCGTGTACCTGGGCAGAATTCTACCGTCAGATTCAACTTCGTTCCACCTGAAGTCGACAGTCTGCAATTCGCCATATATCCTTCGACGAACAATGGCCCAAAATCATTTTGTTCGGTCGTGTAAGTGAGAGAGAAGACATCTACAGGATTCGTCGCATCCCCGTTAGAACATATGAACGCATCTCCTTGGTATGTTAAATCATCGATGAGCGGATAGATCTTCAGATGGCCCCCTTCAGGGACACTGAAGATCCACGAGCATTTGTACGACTCCCTTTGATTCACCGACAGCAATATGCGTTCAGTTGGATGAGAGGCGTTCAGGTGGTAGACGTACTCGCCAGTTCCTTGATTACATAGGTTCACAGAAGCTGTCAGAGAAATAGGTAAACCTTACAAGGTCATTCTTAGGTCTAAAGGGAGTAGGAGTATAACTGTTTTTGCCGTTGTTATTGTTTGTGTTAACGGAGAGAGTTTCACGGAAAAGATGATAAAACGGAAATCGGCAAAGTTCAGTATTTCCATAATAACTAGTATTTTGCATCATTTTTTTTTCGAAAAAACAGCCAACTGTTTCTGAAACTCATTATCAGAGTTGTAATTGTTTAGATCTTTTAAAGGCTACTTGATATGAATTAAATTAACACTAGGACTAGGAAACGGACAAGTTGTGACCTATCAAATAACCCTAAAAACCCACAAAAGTGCATTCATTGTAAATTACCATCTTTAAAAAGGAAACATGAATTCCAAAAAAAAATCAAAAATGGATATGGCTATTGCTAAATAAAAAAAAATGTACAAATTATTCCAATCTCTGAAAAC
>JZLH01S0125182.1:12108-22573 GCA_001188425.1 Eucidaris tribuloides
TTTTTTTTTCGAAAAAACAGCCAACTGTTTCTGAAAATCATTATCAGAGTGGTACTTGTTTAGATCTTTTAAAGGCTACTTGATATGCATTAAATTAACACTAGGAAACGGACAAGTTGTGACCTATCAAATAACCCTAAAAACCCACAAAAGTGCATTCATTGTAAATTACCATCTTTAAAAAGGAAACATGAATTCCAAAAAAAAAATCAAAAATGTATGGCTATTGCTAAATAAAAAAAATGTACAAATTATTCCAATCTCTGAAAACAGAAAATGTTATCATTCAAGAATACTTGTCGAAGGGAGGTTTACACTCAGCAGTAGTACATTAGTAGTACATTACGAAACGTGACTAATTTATCTGTGTGTGTGTGTGTGTGTGTGTGTGTGTGTGTGTGTGTGTGTGTGTGTGTGTGTGTGTGTGTGTGTGTGTGTGTGTGTGTGTGTGTGTGTGTGTGTGTGTGTGTGTGTGTGTGTGTGTGTGTGTGTGTGTGTGTGTGTGTGTGTGTGTGTGTGTGTGTGTGTGTGTGTGTGTGTTTAGTTTTTTGACGACCAGCCATCCCCTAATTTGACCAAATTTGTAAAAGTATTGGATGTCCGAGCTTGTTTGACTCCCGGACTTGACTAGATGATTTAGGAAACAAATACAATTCTACTGTCGATTTCTACCTTGTTTAGATATGGGGATTCAATCCCCTAATTATTATTATTATCATCATCATCATTATTTATTTGGCATCAAACAACACATATGACATATATGACATCGCAGGTTATAAAATTATAAACTGTTACTTCTTGTGCACTCCTCAAAGATGCTAGGAAAGAAAACCACAATTCCAGATCACTATGGCCAATAGGCCTTTCTTTCCGATTTGGAGGAGTGCACAATTGAACATCTGGTATTCAGTTTTCACCAGATGATGCACGACCAGATCTTACAGTCAGGCAAATTTTACGGTTATTGTATCAAATTCAAATTCAAAGTTGCATACCGAAGCGACGTTACGTTGGTGAAAGTTTTGGATTTTATCGGCGCTGATTTTCAACCCCAAGGCTTGTGTGAGAGGTGAAAATGTCAAACCTTGCATTGAAACGATTTCAACTTATTTTTCTCGATAATTTCATTTTGGAATGAGAAAATCATGAACACAGTCTTTCAGGCACAACATTTGGATGCTCTGTGAAGGATAGTTTGAGCATTTGGTCATGCAAGGATTGTTCTTTCCGAGTTTAAGGGGACAGCTTATCACCCATATTAGTTTGTCCTCGGGTTTCCTGTCGATTTAAGAATTCACTCAATTCAGGTCAACTTTCTGACGTTAATAACTCACACAGAATTTTAAA
Source organism: Eucidaris tribuloides (assembly GCA_001188425.1). Taxonomy (NCBI): domain Eukaryota; kingdom Metazoa; phylum Echinodermata; class Echinoidea; order Cidaroida; family Cidaridae; genus Eucidaris; species Eucidaris tribuloides. Next base: position 13,459 of record JZLH01S0125182.1, read on the forward strand.
ATAATTTACTTAAACAATCTGTAGTAACTGTTTGGCACTTTATTAACCAATCATAAAATTTTTTTCAGAAACCACTAATATTTATTAGTATACTGACAAGGTATTTCCAATACATTTCTTACCCTGAGAGCACATCACTCCGGCACTTCTTCGTGCGAACAGAAGGCTCATCGTACCGGATAGTACACGTCGACGAAATTGTATCCATATCCAGGCACTGGACACGGGCCAAGACTATGCTCCAGTCCGGTCCAACGCTGCACACGCAAGGTGCGCTGACCGCTGTACGTACCCTAACATCATCGACAAACAACATCGGCGTCCCGATACCCCCCAAGAAATCATCATCACACAGCCCCCCACGCTCCTTCCATCGTAAACCTCACTTACCTCAACATTTTGTCTTCCTCCCTCGAGCACGACTAGCTCAAAAGAATTTCTGCGAAAAATCCCGAACCATATGAAAATGTCAGTTATTTTGTCATTATTTTTATTATATATATTAGTAGTATAGTAGTAAAGTAGTATCATAGGAGTAAAATAGATCTAGTAAGTATATAAGAGTACTATATACGATAAGTAGTATAAGTTAGCTAGTAGTAGTAGATACTAGTAGATAGTAGGAGAACGTAGTAAGAGTATAGGAGTATAGTATTTTTTCGTATATATATAATTACTTAAACGGGCTTTGCATTAGCCTCAAAGCGCATTACACATAACAAATAGTAAAAAATCTAAAACTACAAACGGCTAAAAAACAGGTATTGAAGAAGACCTCTCCATTGTAGGCAAATCATTCGACCATGGAAAACAAGTATCATTTTGTTAATGATTATGAAATGGCTTTGCCCGTTTTCTGTACACTATGTAATAATTTTCTTGTGTTTATGTATGTATATATATTGGATTGATCTTTTTATCGGATACGGAAATAAAACAAACAAACAATTCTAGTATTTGAAGGTGACACAGTAAATATCTATCAAAAGATTTATTGAAAAAAAACTTGACGAAGGCCCTGTACTTCTAAAACTCCTCTTCGCAATTTCCACCTAACTCTGATTTCTTCTGTTCGTATTTTGTTTCAACGTTCGCCAACGTTTCTTTTCTTTGCATTCAAAATTATTGGTCTTTCTTGAAGCATCATCAGTGTGTTTCCGTCTTGTGTTGTGTGTGTGTTGTGTGTGTGTGTTGTGTGTGTGTTGTGTGTGGTGGTTGTGTGTGTGTGTGTGTATGTGTTGGTGGGGTGTGGTTAATTAACAAAATACACTGATGACATAATCGCCGGCAGAGAATGAGAAGTGTGCCAATGCTATAGAGTTTGCACAGCACTAACGATCCTCTCCCCCTCAAGGGACCAGAGCCAACATCCCTACGCCACCCTAACCAACGATTACTGCTATTACTGCACGACCCCAAAATGGCAAATTAAGGGGTATAATGAAAAACATGACTCAACCTATCTAAAGATTCTAAACAAATTACCTCAATTCCTCATTAATCCGGACTAAGCAAAGACTCCCGAGTAAAAGAAATATACTGATTTAAACCAAATACACTTTATTTTAATGCAAAATCTTCAGACAACAGAAACCTCTCTCCTTCAGCCTAAACAGAAAAAGAGAGATTCCCTACAAAAATCAAAACGAAACAAAACAAAAACACCCCAAAACACCCAAACTTCCCCGCCCCCTATATTGTAAAAAGTAATTTGATGCCATGTTTGTGGGACACATAAATAATGAAGTACTATTGCTAACAGATCATAATTGTGATAATAACATTCTGTTAAAATATGAAAAAAATGGACAAAACATTGAATTGTAAGAATGAAGAATATTAATGTTTGAAATGGGTTTGGATTTGATATAAAGACAGTGATATATGCAGTAAAAGAAAAAAATAAATACAATTAAACTATGCAAATTACTACAATCTATGTAAACTTGACTTATAAACGCATAAGTGTGATGACCAACAAATCTTTGTTAAAGGTTGAGAGAGTTTTGGAATGTATAGAAAGTAATACACCTAGTAAGACGCACCCCTCGACCCCCGGGAATGGTGCGTCATGGGTGAGTCATTTACCAACAAATAGTGACGCAGGGTACCGTCATGGAAGCATTGGTCCGTCACAGCATGGTGAATGGGGTGCGTCAGTTTGTATACGTTTAAATAGGCCTAGGCACAGTCATTGTGAGAAAAATGGTCGCGTCATAGTCGAGACACACAGGTGCGTCATGGTATATGAAAATCCGACTCACGTTTGACAAGTGTCGCACCATTCCCGGGGGTCGAGGGGTGCGTCTTACAATTGATAGGTGTATAAGAATGTATGCTAATTGTAAAAGATAATGCTAAAAGGCAAAATATTCGATATATATACTATATATTAATGAATTACGGAAACTGGCACAGACAATCTTCATTTGAATCCTAATAAAAGTGAAAGTGAAGGCATAATAACAGGTCATGCTCTATGCAAAATTGCAGGTTTTAAGGAAGAAAGGAAAGAAAAAAAGTGGAGAGATTACAACAAAGAGAGGTGACATGCGGGATTGCTTTGGGGATTATCAGTTTTGAGATGTACTTCGAGAGGTTCAATAAAAAAAAGTGGATAGGCCTATCAGAGCTACATACTGATATAACGGCCAAATAAACAAACACCTCAGAATTAAAAAATAAAAGAAAAAGAAAAACAAACTCTCAAGGTATGCATGAACAAACATCACCAGTGACTAATGCATGCACCCGGGGCATGCACCGCATGCTAGTCACTGGTAATGCCCACACAGCAGTCTATGGGGAAATGAAGATAGCAAAGTTGGATACCCATATATACTATCACACTTTTAAATCACTAAAAATTATCGTTTTGAGAAATAATCTTTCAAGGCTTCAACTTTGGACCTTATCCGAGACACATATAGCATGAACGAATCAGTTGCTAAGAATGTTTGAAACATTATTACATTTTGCCTTTAATTATTCGCATGTCATGAGCATCATGGATTTAAAACTTTCTAGTTTGGGTCATACAACCAATCGTGGTTGATTGAATATTCAAATGATAAGAATGCAGTCAGGAAGTTAAGAAAGACCGACAAAACAAACAAGAAAAAGAAATTGGAGCGGCAAACTAACAAACGGCAATATGTTTTCTCTGAGGAAATATTTGGAGCATTATTTTGGTCGACGGTCAATCTTCCCGAATTTCCGTTCACAACTATTCACCCCTGTGGCATATATGACCTTTTATGAATTCCATACATCATAATGGGTCTCCTGTTGATTTAAGAATTCACTCGGGTTAACTATCTGACGTCAATGACTCTCAAATGTGAATTTCGATTAATGACCTTTGTCCTTCACATATCAGTATTTTTATTTGTAATCAGTGTGGAATTATAATTGAGTTCTGCGTCTAGTACAACTGCATCAGACGTTTGAAACAGTTTAATGTATAAGTTGTCTCATAGGCCCCTCTCTATAAATCAAATAGTGATTGACGCAAAGTACCTTTGGGTTTGGATAAAATAGCACTTGACCGAATTGTTGCCTATTTGATCAAATACATAAATTATCTCTTATCTAAACACCTCGCACAATCGACGAAAACAAGTAGGTTATAATCACATGGTTTAATACAACCAACCACTCTAGAGATCTTTTTAAGGCTGTGAAAGAAGCTGCTGGAAAGAAGACACCAAAGTTGAAAGTAGTGACAGCTGAGGATGGTGAAATTCTAACTGAGGAGGCGGGGGGGCTAAATCAAGGAAAGGTGGCAACAATACTGCCAGTGACTGTATGCATGTAAGGATGGTCTAGGCAGTCAAACAAAACCAATCGAGGTGGAGGAAGACAAGCCTAACATTTTAAAATCAAAAGTGGGGGTAGCGTTGAAGATGATGGGAAATGGTAAAGCATCTGGGTCTGATGATATCCCAGCCGAGCTGATAAAAGAAACAAGAGAAGAGGGCGTGATTCTGATGCATAAGTTATGTAATGTGATTTTGAAAAGCAAGAACTGGCCGGAAGTTTGGACAAGATCAGTTTTCTTATCACTTCCCACGAAAGGTGATACACGGGGGTGCAACAACAACTGAACTAATTCCCTTATATCACATACACATAGGATCTTGGTATTGTTGTGGAGAGGATCAAACAGCACATCAGTTTGAGATTCCTGCAGAACAAGCAGGTTTGGTAAAAGGAAGAGTTACAAGAGACCAAATTGCAAACATAAGAAACATCAAAGAGAAAGCCATTGAATTCAACCATCCACTTTACTTGTGCTTTATTGACTACTCTAAAGCATTTGCACAGTGCAGCATCAAAAACTCTGGAACACCCTAATATCAATGGGCTTCCCAAATCAACTATAGAACTACTCAGGACACTCTACAAAGATCAAAAATCCACTGTAAGAACGTGCTATGGTAATAGTGCCTGCTTCAAGATTGAAAAAGGGGGTAAGACAAGGATCCCCTCATCTGTTTAATGCTTACGCAGAGTACATCATGCGAATGGCCCTCAAGAACTGCAGTTGTGGGATATCTGTTGGAGGCAGAAAGATTAAAGGTTAGTGACATGATTGGGAACACTTGAAAATGCCTCAAGAACCAAATGAGTTGAAATATATACCAACTATACACGAGCTGGAGTGGATCTCCCACCTGGGAGGATTTGTCTCTAATTATTTGTTTACTTAAGGAGAATCAAGCACGCACATACGAGTATTTTAACTTTATGGGGCACGATAGAGAGCCACACAGCAGGTTTCCCTGCTACGAGGGATATTGACATTATTGTAGAATGAGTCAACGTTTGACTACAAGATTTGCACAGGAGAATCCTTGCATAGTTTACTTGATTCTAGAGTAGTTTCAGCCCAAGTTGAGGACTACCCCCCCCCCATCATGTTATTTACCTTTAATAATCTACAGTGTGCTGACCCTGTTAGCAAGAAGTGCACAAGACCTTGAGAATCTTATGGAGAGGGTAAAAACAGAGAGTGAAAAGTTTGGCCTCTTTCTGAACATAGCTAAAACGAAGGCAATGATCATCAACCAACAAGACGAAAACCTCATCATCCATGTAGGACACCAGGAAATTGAAGTTGTAGACTATTTCAACTTCCTTGGATCCATAATAACAAACAAAGTTGGATGTTCATCAGAGATCAGAGATCAGAATTGCAATGGCTAAAAAAATCAATGTGTACAATGCAAAAGCTTTGGAAGAACAGAAGCACCACTAAAGCCGCAAAGATCATGCTGGTCTCTACTTTGGTCTTCCCAAATTGCAACATAGGCCTGTGAAACATGGGTCATCAATCCTGCAGATCAGAGAAGGATTAAAGCTTTTGAGATGTGGTGCTGGAGAAAGCTGCTCTGCATTCCATGGACGGCCAAAAAATCAAATGAAAGCATTCGACATGATATTGGGGAAAGACATCCACTCTTCAACACAGTGTTGAAGCAAAAGCTTCAATAGTTTGGTCACATGCGAGGAGAGATGGAGAAAATCTGGGAAAAGCTATTATGCTTGGAAAAATAAAAGGAAAGAGAAACACAGGAAGGCAGAGATCCAGGTGGACTGATGGCATTGCTTTAACAACTAACATGTCAATATACCGCTGCTACTCAAAATATCAGTATCGTTGCGAATGTAGAGCCTTCATCAGTGGGGTCACGAGTACTCAGCTATGAGTAGACCGACGACTATATAAATAAATAAATATACATATCTTCTCATCAAATAGGCCCATTAATAACCTTACATCCAGGGCCGTCACTAGACCATTTTGAGTGGGAGGTACACAAATTTTACTGGCCCAAAAAGTTTTTTTTTTACCCTAGCCAAACAGCATCCTACAAGCAGGGGCCGACAGCGACATACACAATTCACCATCCGACAATTTCTACCCGGCCAAATAAATGGGGGGGGGGGCGAAATTTTCAAACACCAGTCAAATACCCTTAATCTTAATTAGGAGGGAGTAGACATGGTCAATTTGCCAACTAACACAAATAAAAATGTCGACTGGGTGCGTGAATCTGCTGACTATGAGTATTGGCAATATATAATAGATGAGATAATAGATAAGTATAGATATAATAGATATGATTAGATAGAAAGATAGATAGAAAATAAATAAATAGATAGATAGATAGATAGATAGATAGATAGATAGAAAAATCTATCTATAGATATATTGGTTTACTGAACATTAAAAACATGAAATAATAACATTAGGTAAAAACGCAAACAAATGAAAATGGATTGCATGTGTTGTGGATTTAAAAAGGCAGTTATTAACAGTGTAAAAATAACGTCAAAACGGGAGTAGCCATTGTAAACACACACATTACACACAGACGCTCTTAAACACAGACACACAAACTTTTTACTCATTACGAAGAAGCCCACAGCCACGTTAACACACGCAAACCAAACACTATACCACAACATGATAAACAATAATACATGTACTGTACATAGATAGAAATGTTAAAGCTTGGGTGGTTAAGGCAAAATGAAGAATGGGGGCTGTCACTCACCCACCCCTTCCTCGTGACGGCCCTGCTTGCATCTTTAATTCAGTCTGTTTGAATTATTTGGTAGGCCCCCTTTGATACGAAATTGCCGAGGTATTGCAATAATGGCTTTATTTTGGGAGTTTTCACAATAAATTTCTGCGCGATAATTATAGTCTAGGGCACTCCAGATATGCTTTGTCAAATCGAATAAGATTAAATTTATTACTTGTCATAATTGTAAGAAAAAGTTAGTGCCCTTGCCTCTAGGCCAAATGTAAACAAGATGATTTTAGTCACAGAACGTTCAGGTTTGATCTAGCCTTTCAGTTTCTGGTGTTTTCCGGGAATGGAACTCATAAGAAGTTTCCACTGATAAGGTTTTTGCTATATATCCTCGTGGGAAATGAAAATCGTCTAAGCTTTTGTCATCTCGGCTCAAGTCAGTCACCTGTTTGGATAATATTTTTGGATATTTATCTGCTTTTAGAGTTTACTAATTGTGGGCAAATGATTTGGATATTCTACTTGGAGTAGACCTGCTTGTCTTCACTCACTCGTTTATTACTAGTACTGTGAGACCTGTCATCATATCAACTGGATTTTTTTTTGATTGTGGATAACACCATTATTATCTGGGATGATTGCCGTACTCTGCCACGTTGTGGATGTATTTTACTTTTAGGACATTGGGACAAATTTTAGGACAATCTTCGACTAACGGGAAACGTACGTTATCGTCGTGTGGATTACCTGCATGTGCATCATTTTGAACTAAGGATTTATTCGTTCACGTGGGACATTTTAAATTTAGCAAAATTTGGGTCGTTACTGGCTTGGGAATCTACAAGTGGGACTAATTAACATCCAGCGTTGTGAGTAACCTAATCTAATTGTATTTTAAGTTCTTGAAAGTTTGTTTTATTGTTAATATAGTTTTTGAGAAGGGAAATACCCCATATAATAAACTACGTTGAAATTTGATGTGTGTTCATTTTGTGCGATTATTCCGGTTGTAAATTCGTCGGCTTCGTCCAAACCGTCGTATCGCTATACGACAGTTGGATCGACCGCGCCTCCGGGAGCGAACGCGTTTCTACCAAACTGCCGTATCCATCATTCATAATACACGTAACATACGACAGTTCGGTTTGAACACGTTCGCTCCCGGAGGCGCGGTCAATCAAACTGTCGTATAGCGATACGACGGTTCGGATGAACGCCGACGAATTGGTCGACACATACCCCATGTGTGGCATGTCACCCCAGCATCTTCTGCATGCGAGCAGTCGTGTTTCCCGTAGCCGCTATGAGGACAGTCGGCGAGATTGGATTCATTTCCAGTGCACTGGACATTGTCGAGGATAATACTTCCAGATCCGGGTTTTTCATAACTTGCACAATTTCTGCAAGATGGGTTGTACGCTGAACCGTGGCCCAACATTCGACAAACAACATTGGCGTCTTGCATATCCCATAGATCATCACACACGGTCCCCCAGCTCCCTCCGTAGTGAACCTCAACTCTCCCTTCACAATCGGTCTGTCCCCCAACAAGACGAACTTCAAGTGGTGCTTCTGTGAAAAAAGTGAAACCTAACAATATCAGTTATTTTTGTTATGAATTGTTTTCAAATTACAGGTTACTAATTAAAGTCATTGTATAACAATGTTTCCAGTTTAAAAAAAAATCTGAGCTACATGATTCCCCATGCTACCAGTGTCTCTGATATGGTCTGAAAATGAAGCCCTGAAAAAATATTGCAGTTTAAAACGATCATTAAGTGCTTTAAAAAAGTGAAAATCATTGAGAGACCATTCTAGGTTCCCTCATAGACTGCTGTATTGCACAATTTTCTATCGGCTGAGAATAAATTCATGTGCCGAGTTTTGTCAATACATATTTACAGCATAACTGTCTAAACTTTTGTGTTCTAAGGTGTTTATTTGCTAATACAAACACTGTCAGATAAGACAGATAGCAAAGTTTGACAATTTTTTTTTGAAATGGGGCTTCCACAATGTTATATAGTATCTTTAAAGAAAACAAACTTGACAAATTCTCCTTTACTTTTTATAACCCTTTCTATTGGCGATTTTTATCTTAGAAACTCTATAATTTCACTTAAGCGAATTGTGTCTCAACGTTCTCAACTTTCTTTGTTTTGGGCACACAAATTTTGAGTCTTTTCAGGCAAAATTCTTATCAGTTTTTGTTTTCATTTCCAAGTGTCAACTGGCAGTTTTCTTCAAAATCTGATTGCAATTAAGATGTAATATTACGGCAATAAATGACTTCCTTTTGCAGCGTAATTAAAAAAATGCAGGATTTGACAGCCCCACTGGTTTTCGCCTTTTTTAGTTATCCATTCCGAAAGCAAACAGTATACTACAATCGATATGTAACTTTATCGAAATTATTTCGTCGGCAAGGAGGCAAGGTCCGTTTACAAGAGTCTACATGCACTCAACGGCAATCACATGGTTACACAAACGATACGAACTTTGTACCTGAACGTGGTAGATATGTCGATGTGACGTCAGATTGGGGGGTTGGGCGCTTGACCCCCCCCCCC
>JZLH01S0125193.1:15863-27119 GCA_001188425.1 Eucidaris tribuloides
TTGCATATATCATATTATAACAATCGCGAAAAAAATTCAAAAAGGGATTACTCAAGTTACATTACAGCAAAAATACACATCAACTTCAAGCAAAAACTGAATTTGATGATGAAAATTTCTGCATACCCCCAATGCCCTTTTTGACATATTAGTGCCCTTTTTTGGCTTTGCCCCCCCAAACGAAAATACGTTCCGCCGCCCCTGTTATCATGTGACACACTTTTAACCAATCAATAAACAAGAAAATATGAATGTGGTATACAAAAGAAAATAACATCTGGGAATCTTTAGCAAGCTCACTTATAGTGAAATTGTGACCGTTAGACGATGATATAAACTATTGTCTCGCAGAGACAAAAACTCCTAGCGTAGAACGCACACTAAACGGTCATTGTTGTTTTTGCATATTTTTCAAATTCTATAATAAGTGATCCTCAGATTTTACAGACATGTCCTTAATCGATAGTCTGAGGGCATGAGTGATCTTTTACAGTGGGGAAGTGTGCAAATAAGATTCCCTGCCTTTAAAGAGAAACGATTTACAGAAAAACAAGAGGGAATGGTTAGCCATATGGACTGTAGGGCAAGGCCATTTATCGTGATTTTTCGTAGTCCCATCAGTGGTATTTTAGAAATCCCTACTGATGATTGTTTAGATACACTCCTGCTCATAATTATGAAATGTTTTGTCGATACTTAAGTTCTTTCTCCTATATCGTCCAAAATTTTCAAGATAAGTGGTTATTTCACAAAAACGCAGTATGTGAAGCAATTTTGGACTTCATGAGATGACTACAGTAAAAACTAAAAATAACAATAACGAATAACAATTATATATTTATTTTTTTTATCCACCAAAAATTATGAAAAAGTATTAAATTAAAGAAGTAAAAAAAAACACAGAAAACTGATAAATTTTGATCTAACGTCATTTATGACTAAATTAACATCAGAATAGTCTCTGTTACAAGTCTAATAACGCGCGTAACAACCACGCTACAAAATGCTCAAAATTCCTGAAAGTCTTAGATCATAACTGTTTCACCTGAGGCGAACAAATATTAATCCCAGACGTTCCGTTTATGGAAAAATTGCAACTTCCAAAATGTTTTATAAGTATTCCATAATTATGAGCATGAGTGTATTACTTAACTCGTAAATCGGGTTTGTTCTAATACCATGTGCGCGTTTTTGAGAAAATCGATTAATTATGACGGTTATAATATAGGCCTAATGTCGTGACCAAGTACGTTTTAGCAGTGTACAAACTACTGGGGACTTTCACGGTGTGCCAAAATAAATCACGTGGTTAGAATGTCATTCCGTCATATCCTCGTTGAGAGTGCTTGACAATGTCACAATGCTTCTGTGAAACCGCATATGTTTGAAACTGAATAGGAACTTTGGTGAGTCATTTGAGCCCAACTATTGTATAAATAATGGAGGACTGCATGCGTGAATGGCTTGTGTTAAATACTTTCAAAAGAATACCTTAAACAGTACATTCCGATGTGAGCCACAGGCCTTCATTTCCGGGGGGGGGGGTACTTGCCTAGTAAGGTGAACAGGAGTGTGCCGCTCTAATAGGTGACTTTTTCGAAAAAAAATTCTAAAACATGGGTATGGTTTTGGGGTAAAAAAATCCTTAAACATGGGTCATGATTTTGAAATTTTACGATTTACACTGGATATTTTCGCCTATTTCATCGGTAAAATGCTAAAAAAGGCCACTTTTCTTGATAAAAACCCTTAATAATAGGTACCATTTTCCGCAAAAATTACCCTTAAAAAAAGGGTTGGGTTTTTCGACTTCAGCCGCACACCCCCGTCGGAACCAAATCTGAGTATCCCCCCCCCCCGGGCCTTCAATATATCAATAGCATAACTGTAAAGACCGATGTAGCGAGTAATGTTCGTGTCTGTGAAATCGCTATTCCTTCTTCACCGAATGGGACTGAGGAACTTGCGTTATTATTCAGTCGATTATCTCAATAATGCGCTAATAAAAATTGGAGAACAAATGTGTTTTCTCATCAGCAACTTCATCTTAATCAGTTTGTAATGTTATTTTTCATTACCAAGCTAGAGACGACGGAACCATGAGCAGAGAGTTATTTGGTCAATGCCTATACAGTCCAGTATTATTCTTATATTCTCTCTGCCTGTCTCTATTTCAGTTATACTTGCGATTACACTACCATTCGCTGGCATATTCGTCCTACAAGTCCTATGCTCTGTCGTGAAAAGTCTACGCAAATATCTGAAGAGTCGAAAAACAAAGATCACTGCAAACGGCGAAACTATTGAAGTCGGATTCCGTACGACTAGTGACCAAAGTGCAAACGAGGAAATGACTGAAGCTGAAGAACGTACAACAAATAACCAAACTACAAACGAGGAAATGACTGAATCTGAAGAACGTACAACAAATTACCAAACTACAAGCGAGGAAATGACTGAATCTGAAGAACGTACAACAAATTACCAAACTACCAGCGAGGAAATGACTGAAGCTGAAGAACATACAACAAATTACCAAACTACAAACGAGGAAATGATTAAAGCTGAAGAACGTACAACAAATTACCAAACTACAAACGAGGAAATGATTAAAGCTGAAGAACGTACAACAAATTACCAAACTACAAACGAGGAAATGATTGAAGCTGAAGAACGTACAACAAGTTACCAAACTAGGCCCGTCGGAGCCGCTACGGTTGGTAGGGTATTTAATGTACCACATTTTGCAAAAAAATAAAAATAAATAAATAAAATTAAATAAAAGAGAGAGAGAGAGAGGAAGTGTGAAGAGAAATGAAGACAGAAGGTGGCAATAGGCCAATGATTGCACCAGAGCCCAAGGTCTAGTATGGGCACACAAAATAAAATTAAAACTTAGGTCAAAGACAAAATCAAACTGTCTTGGGCTTATCACAATCTGTAATCTTGGACATAACCATGAATTTAAAACGATGAAGTATGGATTAATGTATCACTATGAGGAGAAAAAATGTACCCTTTGGGGAAAGTGAAAAATAATTCAAATTGTTCTTACCCAGGGAGAGGAACCCCCCCCCCCTCCCAGACCCTCCCCAAACATATTGAAATTTATACTTGAGAAGACTAAGGTTTTGATGCAGATGTTGGGTTTGGAAGAGACGGTGGATCAGATGGCGAAGCCGAACGGAGTACGTTGGTATGGACATGTGTTGAGGAGAGATGTTGATCATGTTTTGAGAAGGGCGCTTGAGTTTGAGGTGGCTGGTCAGACTCTAAAGGGGGCGACCGAAGAAGACATGGAAGAAGCAGGTGGTGGAGGAGAGTAGGAGGGTTGGGTTGAGAGAGGAGGATGCGCCAAATAGAGTAAAGTGGGGGGAGGGGTGAGGGTGATTTCTGTGAGTGCGAGGTGAATCCGGCCACCCCCGTAGCTCGGGGACTAAACCGGATTTAAAACCTGGATTACTCCTACTACTACTCTGTCATAACCAAGAATTAAAATAATTGAAAGAAAAGTAGATGAAGTATGGATTAATTTATTACTATAAGGGACCAAAAAATGTACACTATGGGAAGATGAAAATGTAACATTTTCAAGCCATAGGAGGGGATACTCCCCGGCTCACACACCTTCCCTGTATAGGGCCTACATTGTTTTCAAATTCCGACTGCTACCACTACCGGTGAGGATAGTTAAATACAATCAAACTTCCCTTCAATACTGACGTCATCGAGAAAGAGAAATATTTAGTCTTTGTTCAATGCGTGTATAATAAATGCAAACTGTAAGCCGACTGTGTACAATTCGTGTAGATCTATAGTATGGCACACATGGTATCCGGGCATAGTATACACGTAATTTAAACCGAAATCACTACTTTTTCAAACTCGGGTATAGTCGCAGGGGCCCGGTGACCTAGGAGTGCTGCACGCACTGGTAGATTTCAGTGTCTGCACGTTGGGGACATAGGGGGTGGGGGTGGGGGTGGGGGGTGGGGGCTGCAGAGACTGTTTATTCCAATCCCTCAGCTTTCTGCGAGTGATGACTTTATTTACGTATTTATTCATTTATTTATTTATTTATTTATCTACTTAGTTAGTTAGTAAGTTAGTTATTTTTTATATCTTATATTTATTTAGCTAGATAATTCATTTAGTTACTCTTAATTTATATTTATTCACCTATTTTAATTCATTTATTTATATATTCATTAACTTGTTTATTTATTTAAATATTTATAGATTTATTTATTTATATTTTATTCATTTATTTGTATTGTTATTTATTTATTTATTTATTTATTTATTTGTCTTTATATGTTAATCTTTTTATCAAATTATCTTTGTATATTTTATCTACTTATCTATTTATTTATTTATTCATTCAGTCATTTTTAAATTTATGTATGGAATATGTCTTCTGTTTATCTATTTTCATATTTATTATTTTATTTATTTATTCAATCTATGTATTTATTTATTGAAATTTTCAATTAATTATATAATTATCCATTCATACACTTATTCATGCATTTATCTATTCACTTATCTGCTTATTTATCTATTCACTTAGTTATCTGTTTACATACTTGTCCATTCATCTATTTATCTTTTTATCTCTGTATCTATTTATCTACTTATCTACATATTTATTTGTTTATTTATCTATTTATTTAACTAGTTTATTTGTCTATGTATCTATTTATTTTTTTCTTCTTTCATCTACTAATATATTTATTTATCTATCTATCTATCTCATATACATATTCATATAAATTTACATAATATATATAAATTTATTGATCTATTCATTTATCTATTTATTTATTCATTTGACTTATATTTTCCCGGTGGCAGGAAAATGACTATTCTTATACCGTCGTCACATGATATGGTAACGAGCCCCCCCCCCCCCAAAAAAAAAGTAATAATAATTGATCAATACTTTTTTGAGAAAAACAATACAAATACAATACAAGGTCGGTGGGGAATTAAGGGCGAGTTCCTTCCTGAGTAAGTTTGTACGGTGTAAGGAGTCTCTTTGGTCACACGAACTCCGCATATATTAAGTAAATAAATAGATAAAATTTAATGAATAAATAAATATATAGATAAATAGATATATAAACATATGAACGAGTGTATAAATAATTACTAGATAGAAATAAATATAGATAAAAAGATAAATAAATGAATACATATATAAATAAATATATACATAAAGAGATAAATCAAGAGATAAACAGATAAATGGATGAGTAGATAAAAACATAAAGTTAGATAACTAAATAAATTGACAAATAAATAGATGAATAGATGAATAGATAATTAGACAAATGACTGTATAAATGGATAAATAAAAATATAAAAATGGAATTGAAACAAATGTATAAAAAGATAAACAATATTTTATGTAAATTTATATGAATATGTATATGAGAGAGATAGATAGATAAATACATTAGTAGATGAAAGAAGAAAAAATAAATAGATATATAGACAAATAAACTAGTTAAATAAATAGATAAATAAACAAATAAATATGTAGATAAGTAGATAAATAGATACAGAGATAAAAAAAAATAGATGAATGGACAAATGAATACATAGATACATAAGTATGTAAATAGATAACTAAGTAAATAGATAAATAAGCAGATAAATGAATAGATTAATGCATGAATAAGTGAATGAATGGATAATTATATAATTGAAAATTTCAATAAATAAATACATAAATTGAATAAATAAATAAAATAATAAATATGAAAATAGATAAACAGAACACATATTTCATACATAAATTTAAAAATGAATGAATGAATAAATAAATAGATAGATAAGTAGATAAAATATACAAAGATAATTCGACAAAAAGATTAACATATAAAGACAAATAAATAAATAAATAAATAAATAAATAAATAAATAAATAAATAACAATACAAATAAATGAATAAAATATAAATAAACAAATCTATAAATATTTAAATAAGTAAATAAGTTAATGAATATATAAATAAATGAATTAAAATAGGTGAATAAATATAAATTAAGAGTAACTAAATGAATTATCTAGCTAAATAAATATAAGATATAAAAAATAACTAACTAACTTACTAACTAACTAACTAAGTAGATAAATAAATAAATAAATAAATAAATGAATAAATACGTAAGTAAAGTCATCACTCGCAGAAAGCTGAGGGATTGGAATAAACAGTCTCTGCAGCCCCCACCCCCCACCCCCACCCCCTATGTCCCCAACGTGCAGACACTGAAATCTACCAGTGCGTGCAGCACTCCTAGGTCACCGGGCCCCTGCGACTATACCCAAGTTCGAAAAAGTAGTGATTTCGGTTTAAATTACGTGTATACTATGCCTGGATACCATGTGTGCCATACTACTATACACGAATTGTACACAGTCGGCTTACAGTTTGCATTTATTATACACGCATTGAACAAAGACTAAATATTTCTCTTTCTCGATGACGTCAGTATTGAAGGGAAGTTTGATTGTATTTAACTATCCTCACCCTACCACTACCAGTGGCGGAAATACGGGGAGGCGGCATGGGGGCATGTGACCCCTCCCCCCCCCCCCCCCCAAAAAAAAATAAAATAAAATAAAGCAATTGCAAATCGGAAAGGAAGAAGAAAGAAAAAGAAAACTGGGGCGAGTGGAATTAGAATTTGGCCTTACACACTAAAAAAATAAAGGTACGTACAAGGTGCAACTTTGCGGAAATAGGTGCAGAGCAATTTCCACCTTTCACGGCTTAGCGCTCGTCCCACTCCATGTCATGTTTGCAAGTTTGCACCTTTAAGGAGAAAATTTTGCCTCCAATAGACCACTTTCATAATGTATTCAAATTTTTGGATGTTTTCTCTTACAAAGCCTGGTAATATGAGCTATTCCTTTCATCTGTTTTTATGAATACAATTTCAATACTGAAAATGCAACTCGCATAAATTATACTATTTTCCATGTCAGACGAGCTCAGGCAAGCTTTCAGGTTGTCAAGAACAACCTTTGTTTAAAAGGTATGCATGGAATTTGAATATATTTCAAAAACGGCCTATAGGTCACAGTTTACACCTTAAAAGGATGGAAATAATGCACCTTCGGCTTCAATACAATACAATCAGTTGAAAACAAACATCTTCACGGCCAGCGTGATGGCCAAGTGGGTAGAGCGTCCGCCTCACGTGCGGAAAGTCGCAGGTTCGAGCCCCGGTTTGTACGAGTTTTTAAATATTTTTAAATGTTAATTATAATATAATACTATAAATAGTACCGGAATGAACGTAAATTGCGGTTCACACACAAAACACACAGTTTGCAACGAAAAGATTATATATTTTTTATTTTCTATTGTGCAACTTTGCACCTTTCAGATAGGTGCAACCTTTCATCTTTCAGAAAGGTGCAAAATTGCACTTTTAAAGGTGCTCCTAGTGTGACATTGGTCTGCAAATTTAAAGGTGCAAAGTTGAGCCTATTTTTCTTAGTGTATACATTAGTGCACCATTTTAAATAGTAAGTCCTTGCATGTATGTCAAATAAAATTGTTATCTTTATTTTTATCTAAAACTTATTGAAAACTACTTTTTTAAACTCATAGTGTCAGCATACGTTTATGCTGCTATACGTGAATATCCAGGTAGTCTCACGTTATTTATCGTGGCAGAGATGCCACGTTCAGTTCAGCACCTTTTTTTTCTATTTCAAGAAACATTCGGACAGGAGCGTTGATTGTGGGGTGGCAAGGGGCAGTCGCCACCCCAATGAAAATATTGGGGGGCAAACATATTGATATCCCCCCCCCCCAATAATGTTGACCACTAGAAAAATTCCTTATATGTAATGCAAGGATATGTTTGAAAAGCACTGGAAAGCACTGTACCATTAAACTTAGCATAAAATTATTAAACATACACAATTTGCAATTTTTCGGCGCGCTACGCGCGCAAAATTATATATTGCAATTTTCCGCCGAAAATTTTTGACATTTTTTCCACTTTTGCCCCCAATCCGAAGAATGGATCGACGCCCCTGCATTCGGATGAGGTAGAGTCATTTTTATCGATAGTGATGATTAGTGAGCTTAATATTTATAGATTTCACCGTTTGATAATACTCTTGCAGGCCATTTCATAAAAATTAATAATGTGTGTATCAAATCTTCGAAGAAGGGACGGGGGAACCAGAGGGAGGGGGGAGGGGCAGAGGAGGCACTTGCCCCCGAAAAATTCGGATAGGAAAAAATGTTTGTTTTCTTTTCAAAATGAAATGTGCCCTTTGTGAAATAACACTCATTTTTGTCGATGAAGGTGATTCTCTTGTATTATTATGTTATATTTTCTTCAAGTTTCGTTAATTTTCTTTCTAGGTGTTAAATTAAAACGTTTTATATAATAGTAAATTTAAACATGTGTTATCTGACTAGTGAAACAGTTTATTGGCGATGGCTTGAATATGATAGCATAAAATTCATGCCTGAATTTAAAGTTACATTTCAAATTTTCAAATAATCAAAATAAGCTCGGTTTGGTGTTTGTCACGCTTCGTGTAAGGCGTGTGACGTTATTTCCCCCCCCCCTCTTTTTGTATTCACGTAATAATTGATTCATACAATTTTCTTTTCGATTTGAAGCCCTTCTGTCTTTAACATATATTATTCTTATCCTTTATTGTGAATTATGGTTATTGTTATCAGTTAGTACTAATTCCTCTCATTACAAAAATAATATAACTATATCATGTTACTTTATTATATTTTAGTATTTTACGTATTTCAAACAAGTCCTCATGATAAATTCCAGCTTATGCGAACAATAGATCAAAATTTCCCAAAAAAAAACAAAGACCACAAAACGTCGGGCACATGTTTGCTCTATACAGTGTGACGGGATCTTTGTCAGGGTACGTTTGAATTACTGTTCAGGTACAGTGTTGATATCGAACATAATTATGTCATAGAAATTGCTGTAGAATGTAGATACCCATCCTTTTATCAATTACATGTACAGTAGACCCTCGGTATAAAGAGGTCAGATATAACAAAACCCTCTTATAACAAGGTGATTTTACAGGCCAACTCTTGATATTTCTTTGTCAACGTAACCGAGGGTGTCGTAGTTTCAACCAATGACTCTCGTATCAGTACATATTTGTTTTATATCCGTCATCGAATTAACAGGGAAACTACACAAAGTAAAACAAAAGGAAAAGAAAATTTACTTATGGTACCCCTACGAGGCGTGTGTGTTGCACGGCACAGAGCTACGCGATATTTTTATTTGCGGTACGGATAGGGATACAATTCCATAAACTTATACTCTAGTTGGTCGAGTACTAATTTCATAAACCTGTAAAACATCAATTTAATCCTCATTCGTATTTCAACTGTAATTAAAACACAAATTTGACGAATCTAACCCAGTGTTCATCTGAAACTTTGCTAGACTTCGATACGGGTGTGGCACGCTATAATGTCATTCACATGCATGGAAAAAAATAGCGTACTGTACATTATAACTGTACACATACTTTCTCTACAAAATTTGTCGTCCTTTACAAAACACGTGTAGTTAAGATTTACTAGATGAAATGGCAAAACGGAGCAATTAAACATTTTTAAAAGTTTATTAAGACACAATTGCGAAACGTGGGGTGTTATTCTCTGGCTTTTGTTACAAGCCGTGAATCGACTATTTGGGTTTTGACGTCATTATGTGTGACGTCAAAACCCAAATAGTCGACTATTTCTGAATTGACGTCACAAGGGCGACACCTCCATGGATCTAGTTGGAATATCATTAATCACATGATGCGCAACTGACCAACCAGGTATCAACAAACTAACAATGACGGATATAACACAAACCAATGTAAACTAATTGTATCTATATACTTACACATGTATCTATACTGGCTCTCAAATTTTTAGTATGTTCCAATATTTCTGTTGGTTTTTAGGTCGAATTTTACTTCATGTATGTACGGTATTTAATATTTTGACGTATTTCATTGTTTTCTCACTTATTCAGATTTATATGTATGTTTGACTGCATTTTTGGATATAAATTTGTTCATAATTATAAAACTTACTCCTTTTCCTGTCTGTAATATTCATCTAGATTTACTTGATTTTATGTACATGCATTTTCATGTCCATCGTATACATGTATGTAATGTAAAGATGATATTATCAAAGAAATGAAAACTTGAGTACATAAGCCTAAATACAAGCATGTACATGCACATGTCAACCATTTAGACACAAACAAAACTAACTTCAATCAAAACGAGACATTATACTTTCGCACTGCGTACATGGTTTTTAACGCAAACAATTTAACATTGAACCAAAAATAAAGAAGCAAACGGAAATGATAGGTCCATAAACAAACCATGCGAGGTGTTGGTGTATTTAGGTAAAATAAGTATAACTTATTTTGAATATTTGTTTGTTAACTTGCTAACAACTCGTACAGTTGATGATCGTATACCTCTCGCTGTGTATAAATATTTGGTCCCTTTAGACAAAGTTGATATAGTAAATGTCCATATACGAGCACTTTATCCAATTTTTGCCCATGAAAACAGTTGGGTTTTTAATCAATAAATGAAGTAAAGGAGGCAAGATGCTAATTCCATCATCTTTACCATTGTTATCATGTCCTCACAATCGTCATCATCATCACCACCACCATAATCATCACCACCATTTTTATTATCATCACCACCACCACCACCATACACATCACCATCATTGTTGTTATTATCATCATCACCACCACCACCACAATCATCACCATCATTGTTGTTATCATTATCATCATCACCACCACCATAATCATCACCACCATTGTTGTTATCATTATTATCACCACCACCACCACCACCACCACCATTGTTATTATCATCATCACCACCACCACCACAATCATCACCATCATTGTTGTTATCATTATCATCATCACCACCACCATAATCATCAACACCATTGTTGTTATCATTATCATCACCACCACCACCATCATCACACCATCACGATCATTACCATTGCCATTACCATCATGACGATCACCACCATCACCACCATTACCATCATCATCACCATCACCACCATCATCACCATTACCACCATTACCATCATCATCACCACCACCACCACTACCACCACCTTCATCACCACCATTACCATCATCATCACCATCACCACCATCACCATCACCACCACCACCACC
>JZLH01S0125193.1:27775-42676 GCA_001188425.1 Eucidaris tribuloides
TGATATCCAAAGTCAAATATACACATGAAATATGTACCGACCACAACAATTCATGTGTACTAGGTGGCCTACATATTTGCCAAAAACACACAAGTACTTCAAGATCACTTCGCATCACATACAACATGACATGCAATCTCCATCAATATTTCCTGCACAAAAATAAAAATGTCCAGACTTTACATACTTTTGAAATAAAAAGATTTTATTTCAGTGTTTACAAAAACTATCGGTCGTACCTGACAGAATTTGTGATTTCAAAGTAAAAAACTTGAAAGATTTCCTAACTAAATACGTCATTGCAGTGGTAGAGTATCAAACTATTCAGTAACGATCATTTACTTGGTTGAAATTCACTTCCACATATGACAGTCCCACTAAATTTTACAGTGTTTCCATGGCAACAAGCGATTGTTGATGAATCGGAACCCAGTTTGCATATAAACACCGGTATTGTTCCTTTACTGTCAGCCACTATCGAACACGCTGATGCTATCTTTGTTTGGATTCCTCCCGTTACATCATGCTGGAGATGACTGGTTGCTATGCCGGTTGCTAGGCCCGTTGCTATGCTACCATCATCATTGATGAGAATTCTTGGTATCAGCGTTGCACCAGGTTCTGATGGTGGTTTACTGTAAATACCGTCAACATCGGAGAGAAATACGACTCGCTTTGGGTTGAAATGCTGGCACAATGCCTGAAAGAGAGAGAGAGTAGCAGAAAATGACAGGGTTTCTAGCCCATCAGGGAAATCAGGGGAAATTATTGTAGTTTTTTCCAGTCAGAGACAAGTCAGGGAATTTCATAAAAACGCCTCAAATCAGAGAAAAGTCAGGGAATTTAATTGGCCCCAAAATCGATAGTACATGTAGTCGGTCAGATTCTGTTATATTTTATACTGCAAATAGTTTGCCACAACAACATAGAAAACATGTAAAACTGGAAATGAGTGGAAATAATTATCACAGAATTTGAGAGTTCATCAAGGAAAAATCAGGGAGTTTTATTTTCTTGAAATGATGGGAACCCTAAATGAAATTGCTGTGATTGGTTTGGTGGTATTAAAGTGGACTCTTGTTATAACAATATCCTTGGGACCAGGACAATTACAGTGAAACCTGTCTACCTCCCTACTCAAAAGTATTTCAACATGATAACGCATACATTTTAAGTTGAAGGGGTCTTTCTATAATGATATCCTATAATGAAAGTTTATTATCGGAAAATAAATTAGGTGAAATGAAATCAATGAATATTCTTTCTCCTTTTCTCTCTAAAGCAGAAATATTATCAAACAAAGATTATATGTTTGTTGGAAGTCATCCCAAGCCATCAAAACGGTTTCACAGGAAATATGAAACTTAATTATGATGCTAGTGTGAATTAACACCCAACCCCCCTATAGGGAGGTGAAAAATGTAAAGGGTGCGCCTGCATTTGATAATTTCTCCTCTTTTGAAATAATTTGTTATTTCCAACAATAAACTTAATCAGGACGTCATTATAGAAAGACCCCTTCAACTCAAAATGCATGCATTATAATGTATGTTGCAATACTTTTAAGTACAGAGGGTATAAAGTCCACCCAAATGAAATTTTAAAATGTGGCTTCTATATGCAGGTGACTGCTATATTCAGGTTCTTTAACACGTGATTTGTCTCCAAGGAAATAACTTTAGTGACCTCCATCGACAGGTTGGCTGCTATAGCAAGGTGGTCATTAAGACAGGGTTGACTATACTTTGTTGAAATTTTGCTATATCAGGGTTGAAAAAACAAACACTGTAATAAAAAAATCAACTTTTGGACTGGAAATATTTGTTTGTTGAGATTTTGTTGCATCAGTGATTTTTCTCAGAGTCTGCTGTATATTCACAAAGTTACAGGATGGTATTCTTGAATAACTCATCAACACACTCCTTCACAGTGTAGTTGTGTCATGAGACCATGTAGCATGATTCATCGAAATTCCGAAATGATGGCATTTCTTCTTGTGTGTGTGTTGGGGTGGGATGGAAGGTCAATGTGCCCCCTCCCTAACCAGCTTTTTCATGCATGGTTAAGTACTTTGGAGCAATCACTCCGTTATTACCTGAATAATGACATCCCCACTCAGAATGGTACAACCTAGTTCCTCATCAAATACACAGTCACCATGCAGGACAGGAATGAAGTCAGCCTGTACGAGTTGCGTTACAGCCTCTATGTTGGCGTGTTTGACCTTTGACCTTGTCTTAGTTGTCCATGTGCCGCACGGCTGTAAAAAAGGAGAGAAACATCAATATAGCATCATATTGTGGAACTCCAATTCAAATAATGTAAACTTCGATATCTGAGCTACATAGTAGTGTTTAAATGGTCAAATAAGCACCCTGGAATACAAAAGTTTGGAAAGTTTTACTGCCATTGGCAAGATAAGCATGAATAAACAATGTCCACTCTGGTGGAGGATAAAATAGCAGAGATTTTGAACGCAGTTATGTCTATAGGCAGAATATGAGCAGGTAAATCTGGTCAACTTGAGTGCTCGCAGATTTTCACTTTTTTAAAGCACTAAAATCATTTTGAAATACAATTTTTTTTTCATTTCTAGACCTTATCATAGACACTTAGAGCATGGAGGATTATATAGCCCACATTTTAATAAACAGTGGTCATAGCTAGCCTGTGGCTTTAAAGCTCAGTACAATAAAAGAAGGGTTCACTTCTCACCAGTTACCAAATCAATACACTCCAGTACAATAGGAGAAAAGTTTATATTTATTTATTTATATTGATAACAAGGTAGTTCATAAGTATAATATGCATGTACATGTATACGTAAACACATACGGTTAATACTTTGTGAATAAATCCTTAAATTTAATTCAATTAAGTATTAAGTAGGATATACAATTACAGTGTATTTAAAAGATGTGACTATTTTTAAGGATACATACCGATACACCCACAGCCTGCAAATCTCTGTCAACAAGTGCCTTGACTACCATGTGGTTCAACTGGACAGGGAGGCAAAAAAGACAATAATAAAATACTCTTGGTAACACCAGCTACTTTTTATTATTCTTTGATAGCAGATGCAATTTCTCTACCAATGTCAAGACTCAAACTCCTCAAGCATGTGACGTAAATAAATATGTATATCACAGCTAATCACGAAATTTGTTATTATTAAGTGAAGGAAATGGATTATTTAGAGAGGTGAAAATGCGATTTATAGTATTTTTTTATTTGTCTCTCTCTGTATTTTAGATCGTAACTGCTGATCTATAATTATTTCAACAAGCATGTCAGAAAAAATGAATCACGTTTCGAACCCGCCATGTACAGCTATCTAGGCTGCGACAATACCACCAGGCCATCACTGGTTACCAGCATTGACACGATGACACAGAATGACACATGATGTTCCTGTGTCATGGTAGCTCTTTGTGTGAAATTAAAGATTATATCTTCTAGACTACTGCATAATGAATACTGTAATTATTACTGACCTTAGTTACAGATAATCTTGTTTTGCAAAAACCTTCCTTGACTTTTGTGACATCTGATTGGCTGAAGCTCTCCTTGCTGTAACCATGGGCAACCTGGTATTCACTAGCCTGGAAGTGGCCAAACGATCTAAATATTCACAAAAATAAACAGAATAAGGGTGAGCTGGCTCAAGGCCAGGAAATAACAGGCATATAAGTTAAGAAAAAAATGACATTGTGAGTATTGTGATAATTATGGTACATGGTGATAAAGATACTGTGTGATCCTCACCCTCAGCAAGGCCCTATTAATAGTTTAATTTGTGTTTATTTCACGTCTTTGCAAGTTTTACCCTGGAAAAAAACTTGTAGAAACAGCTATAGGGGGAAGAGCTTATCGATTTAAACAGTTCATACACTACCACGGCGTGACTAACACACGTTGGGTGGCATGCATTGATCACGCATGGTCATCTGCAGACCTGTGCACAGGCCATCTGATTGGGTGGCAAGAACTAAAATCTTTTCTTAACTTATGCCTGTTAGTTGCTGGCTCCTCCTCCCTTTAATTTACTTGGTCCCGCTCTCTGTTAATGAATCTGACTAAATTGAACATCTTTATCCAGCTTAATTGAGCTGAAATATACAAGAATGACAATGAATGAATGAATGAATGAATCAATCAATGAATCAATCAATCAATCAATCAATCAATCAATCAATCAATCAATCAATCAATCAATCAATCAATCACTCAATCAATCAATCAATGATCAGTCAGGCAGTCAGTCAGTCAATTGATCAATCAACCATCAATCAACAAATCATTACAGAAATAGATAAATGATACCAATTAGCACTTTTGTGAGGGCCTGATAATCAAATACAAATGCATGTATTTTCTGCACAAAAAAAGTGTGAAATGTTGTCTGGAAAAAATGGCCAGGGCCAAAATGCAGGCTTTCAGCTCAAAACTGGTATCTTTGATTACATATCTACAGTGAATGATGTTGAATAAATAAATCAGGAATACAAGTTAGAATTGATATCAGGGTCTGAAATATTTTGTATTTATATTGTGTAACATTTCAATGTTTGTTTAATTTTGATGTGTTGTCCATCAGTACATGAAGGATTCTGTTGGATACACCCACTCCCCATATTGAATGAAACAGTTTTAGGGACACCCCTGAGTGTGAGGGGAATTAGTTGATGCTGATTTGTGTACCTTACCCTGCTCCATGGACCACAATACACGCCCCCTTGATACCAGCGATGGTGTCTGCAGCCATGGTGATGTTTTCTGGGATGGGTGTCTCCAGGGTGTGCTTCCTGGTGATAACACTTCCTCCTAGCTTGATGATGCACTCTATCTCCATCACCAAGCTGTCACGACACAGATAGGTTGCTGTCTGTGTAGAAAGTGAAGAGAAAAATAAAAACGAAAAATGATTAAAGCTCAGTGACATGAATGGGAGAAATAAACAAGAGCCCCGGGGGGCACGACGCTCACCTGAGGTCTCGCAAACTCTCTATGGTACCCATAGAAAAAAACATCAGTTATGACTGCATGTAGTTTGGGCCTGGCAGCCTGAAATCTACAACGTAGCCAAATGAACCAGTTGAAAAACTTTGCGCCATCCCTTTGCCATATAGCTTGATTTTTGCCAAATTAATATTAAATTTCTAACATCCGTTTTTATAAAAACAAGGCACGCACTAGATCTTAACATTTAACCTCTTGACCTACTTATGTGACCTTGACCCCAAATACATTGAGGTCCCTGTTACGCTATCTAACCATTCAAGTTTGGTTGACAATGGGCTTGCGGTTAGAAAGTTACCTAGCCTTGGCCCTTATGGGCCCTGCCCCCTGGGCCCCAGGGGGGGGGGCGGCTGTGTGTACCATTCACGAACCCTCTTTTCCCGTCCCTCTGAGGATCATTGCTCACCAAGTTTGGTTTAAATCCATTGGTCGTGAACGAGATTCCTTGCCCTACCCCCAAAACTTTTGCCCCTTGGGGCGGCAACGGAGGCCACCTGTGGCATTCATGAGGAACATCAATTCAGCACATATAGAGGTATCTACACACTAGTGGCTTAACTAAACTATTTCTGGATCTAGAGAGCAGGCCAATACCAACAAAGGAAGAAAACTTGACTTCATTTACTTTGACCTACATATCTGACCTTTGACCCCCAAATAACATTGAGGGTCCCTGCTTACGCATCTACGACCCATTGGTCTTCAAAATGACTTGTGGTTAGAAAGTACTACTTTGGGCCACTATGGGCCTTGCCCCTGGCCCCTCGGGGAGGGGGGGAGGGCATGGTGTACCATTCCACATTTATCTCTTTCCCCTCCCCCTGAGGATCATTTCCACGCAAGTTTGTGTCTACATCCATTGATGTGAAATGTGAGTTATTCCTATGGCCCCTACCCCCAAACTTTTTGGCCCCCCTTGGGGCAAACTGGGCCACCCTGGCGCATTGTCATGCAGGAACGATTAATTCCAGCACATAATAGACAGGTTCAACACAAAAGTGACTTCACTAACTGTTTCTGGCTTCTAGAAGAAGATGTTAAAAACTACCTACTTTTGGCCCTTTAGGGCCCTGCCCGTGGCGCCTCAAGGGGCGGCCGTTACCATTTGAGGACCCTTTCACATCCCCCCCCTAAGGATCATTTCCTGCAATTGGGCCAAATCCAATCATGCATTTGAAGAAAAGCAAGCTGAAAATGTGTAAAGGTTACGCACACGAACGACGACTACGCACGACGCACGACGACGACGGACGACGGACAGACGGACAAAAAGCTGATCGCAATAAGCCTCACTTGAGCCTTTGGCTCAGGTGAGCTAAAAATGCCTTTAGAGCCAAACTGGTTGAGAGATAAACCAAATGTACATCAGCTGGAGTGGATCTTCTGGCTGTAAGGATTTGTCTTGAATTTGTTTGCTTAAGGAGAATCAAGCATGAACAGACCAGCAGTATAATTTTATCGGGGGACGGTAGATTTAATCCCCATAGAAGGCTACACTACTAATTTGTCTGTTACAAGGCATACTGATGGACATTATTTTAATCAACTTTTGACTACAAAATTTTCACAGTAAAATCCTTGCATAGTTTACTTGATTCTAGAATAGTTTTATCCCAAGTTGAGGTCAACACCCAATCATGCCATTTATATTTCCAAATGGTAGAAAACTTACATTCTTTGTAAGATTTTTAGACAGACATTATACTGTATGATTTATCACTGCACTGAAAATCGCTCGCTCTGAAACTACACAATTCCATTTTTTGTGAAACTACTCACAATGTAAAATGTTCAGGGGGAGGGGGCGGGGACGTCTGACATTTCCCAACACACCACTACATAATTTAAACACCACAATTTTCAGTATACTCTTTCGGCAAATTAGAATCCCATTAAACGTAGATAATTTCTACCAAGTTTGGTATAAATCTAATCATGCATTTTAAAGCCGATAGAAATGTGAATCACACCCCTCCCCCAGCCCGAAGTCCCAATCGGGGTCAGATGTACTTATTCAGGCACTTTGTATTGCATTCTCCTATTGGTGATTTTCCTGACAAGTTTGGTCTTAATCCTAACTTCATTCGACTGAAGATAATAAAAATGTAAGTCCCCGCCCCCCCCCCCCGTGTGTCCCCTCCCCAACCTGTCATCCCCCTTGTGGGTAAAATGGACCACATGGGCATTGCCACATTTATTCTCCACCTACAGGTGATATGATGCACTACTTCTGGATGTAGAGAAGGACATGTTTGAATATAACTTGGTTAGATATATTTGTACTGGCTGGGTGGGACATGGGCCACTGTAAGATCAGTCGCATTGTTTTCATTCTTTTTATGGGGGAGGGACGGTCATTGGCAGGCACGAAGATTTCACTTGTGTATGTGAACACAATAACACCGATGATGACACACCACCACACAGCACACACACACACACACACACACACACACACAAACACACACCAGCAAATACCCATATACACACACCTAACAACACACACACAACCACAGACACACACATACACACCACACACACACACACACACACACACGACAACACACACACACACACATCCACACACACACACCTAACACACACACACACTCCACACACACACACCTACACACACACACACCTACACCACACAAACACATACACCCCCCCCCCCCCCCACCACACACACACACACACACACACCACTTTAGCTTTTTATATTGAAAATCATAACAATAATGAGATGGTTGCAACATTTCAAAGTACACCTCTCCCGAAGGTGAATTTCTAAGTAGTTTGTTGCATTATTGCCCAATAGAATGGCCATGAAGCAGAAGTTTGCACAGTCGTATGTTCATGTACCTTCACTGACAAGCGCTACAGATACATTACGATAAAAATTAAGCATATTTCACCAATAACTTGCTTCAAATACTTTTGAATTATTTTTCTATAAAAGTGTGAAGGGAGGGATTGTACAACGCCATCTCCCCTTGCACAAAGTTATATGGCAATGCTTTTATATATATATATATTCCCTCATATATTAGTGTACAGTAATATTAAAACCAATTATTTTGATTGTGAATGAAAAAGAAATAAACCACCTTCACCAGCAAATTCATTCATTTAAACCACATATGCAAAGATAATATCAGCCATTCCTGGTAATTCATGACAGATCATTGCACTTATTCATTCATACAAGTCACAAATCATAGTATAGATGCAAAAAGCTGACAAAATATTGAAGCCAAACTGCTTGTGACCCGATCATGAGAAAATCAACTATACCTGACTTGTGACTCGTAACACAGAGCATGAGTGACTGGCATGACACAGGTATTATGGCTGCAAATAGGTAGCAACTTCCCTAACACATGGGCTACCTCCATGGTAGAGCCAAATAAAGCGAAGGATTCAAGCAGAAATTATATTTAATCTTTAATATATGCCAAATGGTCTTTGATATAATCACAGTTTTTTCTTCAATGATCAAACACTTTTATGGAAGCCAAAAACATACAGATATCAAATAAAATCGGCATGAAACTCAACGTCATGACAAGAGCTTGCCAACAGTGGGGACCATACACGTACATCATGCCAGTTTATACAGACACTTTATAAAATTGGTGGAAGCCCCATTTAAAAAAAATTTAACATTTGTCTGTTCTGGCATATCATAGTGTATGCATGGATAGTTCAGCAAGCTATGCTATCATTCGTAAATATCGAACAGCATGAAAATATCACATGTATTATTGTCCGCCTAACAAAATTCTGCAAATCTGCCAGTCTTACTCGGGAGGAAGAATTGGATGTTAATCAATGATTTCACTTTTTAAAAGCAGTTAATGTCATTTTGAACTGCAATTTTTTAAGAGCTTCATTTTAAACCTTATTCAAACCGAGGACTCTACCATGTAAGTCGTGTAGTCAGATTTTCAAAACTTGAACATTGGTATACAACATTGATAAATCAACATTACAAGCATAATTTCAGTCCACATGCTGAATTTTCTGCATCTCTAACCATTTTGAAAATAACACTACATGTGTGAATTTTCTGCGTCCTTAACAGTTTGTCTATAACACACACTACATACAGTGCGTCTCAAAAAAACTTTTACACGTTCAAAATGGCCCCCAAATCAAAAAATTATTTCGACACTGTTTTAAAAATTTATATAATATGCAAGCTTAAGTCTCTTCTTCATACATGTACCATGGTATGACACCATAAGTCGGAAATTTTCAATGACTTGATGAGCACTGCGAATTTTGTAAAGGAATGAAAATTAGGCTTGCCGCAGGAATTGAGTATCATTGTACTGAACAAAGTCGCTGTGATTATGTGGCACTGGGATTGGGATATGTAAATTAAAGATCTTCAGTGGACTGAAACCATGAACGGACTACGCGATGGGTAGAGGGTGGGAGGGTCTGGTACGGTGGAGTGATGGGGTGTGGAGGTGGTGGGGTGTGGGTGGTGTGGATGGAATAGGGGTTGGGCATGGGAAATGTTGTGTGTTCTAGAATTACCTAAAACTCACCACCCTACCATCCTCCTCCACCCCACCCACCCCCATACCCACCCTGACACCCCACATCACATCCACTTCCACTCTACCCCACCCCCACCGACATTCCCCTTCACCCTAATACGGTAGTCTATTCATATTTTCATCAGAAGATCTTTAATTTTACATGTCCCAATCCCCAGCTCACACACATTATCAGAGAGAGCTGTAACTCACTATACAATGGATAAGCCCAATTCCTGCGCAACCTAAATTTTTCATGCTTCCTTTACAAAATAGGTGGCAGTGCCGTCATCAAGCAGAAAACAATCTTCAGACTTTTGTGTCATATGAAACGCGGAGATGTTAAGCTGGTCCCATTATATTTACAAGTTTGTCCAAAATTCGAATTTATTTCTGGCGAGCCGGGGGGGCGACCATTTCAAAAGCGTGTAAGTTTTTCTTTGAGACACACGGATACAAGAAGCCCTGATTAACTCTTCCTTGCACAAAAGTCCCCGTTTGTTCTTCCCATAACGAGAGAATCACACAAATTTGCTGCGCTTGTTGCTAGTTGCGAAAATGCAAAACTACATATTACAACATGATAGCAGATGCACTTGACATAATACAACTTCTCACAAATGGACTATTGCTGAAATCCAAACTTTGTGCTGTCAATCATGAATTTTAGAACAGTTAGCATAATACAAAAAAAGAGCCAAGTTTCATACCAATATTGATGTAAATGGAAGAAACCTCAAAATGCACAATAGCACAATACAACTCTGAAGATCCGTGGTTATTAAAGTCAACTAAGGCAGTCGAAATCATCCAAATATGTCAGGAGTTCGGAATAGAAATAATACACACATTTTCAAATCACGGACTTAATCCCGACTTTCCAGAGCAGAAAACTCCTAAAATTTCCCATTGACGTGTAATTGTACATTTCAGAAATCATGTAAAATGGTTGTTGCATACTAGCTACATGTAGCTCCAAATAAAGGCATGGTGTTTATAAAATACTCATCCAATAGCGAATTCACCTGACATTCCACAAAGAAATTGCGAGAATTCCCTGACAATCCCTGCATTTTGCGCCTGGACGAATAAATTCACAATTACCCATACTTTTCGACATATTGTCCAAATACCACTATGTGTTCTCGTGACTTGTGATCTTTGAACTCCAAATCTAATCAGGTCATTGTATACCTCACGTTACCAAACAAATCAGCCAGGTTAAGACGCCAAGCTCAGTTTTCGCATCTTATTGACAAGCTTATGCCCAAGAGTCTGATCAACATTAACTGATTCTAAATGTATTTTTTTTTCATTAATAATGAAAAAATCTCGGCGGCGCGTCCCATGAGAATTTAGACTAGTATTGTATTATATTCGCATCTCAAAGCGTTAACTAAGCTGTTACCCACAGGTTATCTAGATTATTACCATCATCAGCAAAGTCGACTCTGCTCTTTATCATAAGGCATAATCAACAGCACAACTTACAGTAACACCTTATTACTTCTCTGAATGCTCGATCTAATGTAACTTATTAGTCCAAAAATCTTACGGATCTTCCCACCCCCAAGATTTTTCATTAATTAATTAAAAAAAAAAAATAAAGATATTCAGAATCTGTTATTGGTGTGATATGACCTTTGGACATACCCTAAACCTTTCAAATAAAAAAAAAATCACCAAAATTAAACTTGGGCTTTGAGGCCCTGTGATTTTACACCTTTCAACTTCAAAATCTTATCACATCACTGTTGTTTCACTATACATAACCATGTTTTGATACATCACATCATACATTACTTAGTTATCAAAGCAACAAGCCCAAATTACACATTATTTTTATGAGGTCTTGTTACCAATTTATCATTCATCATGTATGGAGAGTATTCCGTTAAAAAAAAAATGGTCTTTTCCATTTCTGAAAACCTGTAATTCCGTTTAAACTTGATCTAAACTTGGAAATTCCATTTTGTCATAGACAATGTACACAGTACAAACGTAAATTCTGATTTGCAAAGGTGAATACCATGAATTTTCACATGAAAAGTAAAGAACCAAACAGATTTTCATTCATTTCAATTTACTGGTTAAAGGAAAATTAGTATCCCTACATGAAGTAGCATAACTGGTCTCCATTGCCCGTTGAGTCAGATAGATGACAACTCCAACTCATGCCCTACCTGACTGTCAATTTTGAAGTTGTAGTTTACATAATGAAATAATAATTTTATCTTTGCCCCATAAATCATACAGTCAAACCTGTCTTAGCGGCCACCTCTCTATAGCAGCCAACCTGTCTATAGTGGCCACAAAAATGATTCCCTTGAAGACAAATCATGTGTTAAAGAACCTGTCTATAAAGGCCACAAATTTTGTTTCCCTTGGGTGGCCACTATAGACAGGTTTCACTGTACTTAACTGGTATTGGCAAACATTTATCACAGCTAAAACAATCTGAGCTACATGATTGATTCCCCATGCTACCATTGTCTTTGATAAGGTCTTAAAATGACGCCCTGAAAAAAAAAATTGTATTTCAAAATGATTATTTAGTGCTTTAAAAAAGTGAAAATCGTAAGTTGACCAGATTCACTTGCCCATTTCCTCCCAATGACTTACTATGTGTACTGCTACATGTAGGATAATAAAACTCGCCGAGTTTTATTGTTTATTCATGTGTAACTTGCCATTGGCAGTGTAACTTTCCAAACTTTTGTATTCTAGGGTGTTTATTTTTCCATTTGAACACTACTATATAGCTCAGATATCAAAGTTTGACAATTTTTTAAAATGAAGCTCCACAATGTTAGCCTATCACTTTAAACCAAGTGTCATTAAAATCTGATCACCCGATCATAAGTTTTCATGAACAACTTACAAGACCCAATTAGACATAACCTGTGACCTTTGACTGTTCAATTCCAAAATCTAATTAATTTATCATTACATTATACTACATGTAGTACCAACATACATGTACATGTACATGTACTGTACTTGACCTCAATCTACACTATTAGACATTGTGGAGGTTCAAATTAACCTGTTGCCTCCGAGATTTTGACTATCCCATAGAGTTAACACAGGGCACATCCGGTTCCCGTAGCCAACGGGTTAAACTTTTGTAAAATTTTGATATCTGAGCAACATAATGGTGCCACAATGGTCAAATAAACACCCAACAAGTCAATGGCTTAAATCCGAGATGTTATCGTGTTATCTGTAAGGGATGGTCTATTCATTCATCCTCTCCTAGATGAATTGTATTCCTTCATGATTTCTGGCAGTGATACATGTACACTGCAGAATACAAAACCGTGAAAACTGATGATACCAGAGGCAAGATATGTGTGATAAAACATGTAACAAATTAGTGCCATTTTATTGTAAGGGGTCGGTAATGGACATGACGAAACCAGTTACAAATTTTCACTTTTTAAAACAGTAATTGTTTCAAATAATTTTTTTAGGGTGTCATTTTAGACTTTTTTCAGAAACATTTACAGCATGGAGGATTACATACCTCAGATTTTTAAAACTGGGAACATTGTAAAATAATACCTTATATCCAGTTTTGTAGTTATCACAGGTTTTTTTGTCCACATACAGCCACGTTTCTCCTGCTGCAGTCCAGAGCTGTATACAGGGTGGCCCAGAAAGAATGCTACGAGTATGATCGCTAATTTCTTCACCATTATCGGCAAAATGTCTTTAATTTTATTTCGTTGGTTAGAACATTCTTTTTCCAATAAAATGATACCAAGATCATTGATTTTGAGTAAGGCGTTTTGATTTTAGGACCATTTTTCGGAGGCAATGCAATTTCCCAAATTTGCCAACTTTTCAACAGCGGCGGTCATTGGAACGCTGAGATATTCTGGCTTCTCAGCTTACCATCAGCTTGGAATGCCATCACTTTCATAAGGAAGACGATGCGAGCTATGTCGCCGTTGTCATCGCTGTTTGTCCAGTATGGCAAGCCGAGATGCCAGAATATCTCGGCGTCCAATGACCGCCGCTGTTGAAAAATTTGGCGAATTTGAGAAATTGCATTGCCTTCAAAAAATGGCCCTAGAATCAAAATGCCTAACTCAAAATCAATGATCTTAGTATCATTTTATTGGAAAAAAGAATGGTCTAACCAACGAAATAAAAATTAATGGCATTTTACCGATAATGATGAAGAAATTAGGGATCATACTCGTAGCATTCTTTCTGGGCCACCCTGTATAGTGTGTCCTCCACAAAATGGTCCAATCAGGAGAAAATTATTTCCATTTGATATACTTTTATAAATCAAAAGTTATGATTATTTTTGTGCCGGCACGCAAAATCACATTTGTTTCATATTGTGTATTGGTCATAATGACAACTGAATTGGAGGTCCATTGTATTGTTGCTCTCATAAAATCTAAATTGCAAAAATCAATAATAAAATAAATACTAGTAACAAATGCATTTTGTCTTTAAATATGTTTTCTAATGATTATCTAGTAAATAATAAAAAAAAAATACAAATAACCCGGTATTCACATGATTTTGCACACGTTCATGTCTTCTGTTTACCGAAAAGCATTCACACTGATATCGTGATGATCTGCACATCTCTATCATTTTAGACCTTTTATCAAAATTCTGTACCCGCTTTGTACTACAATAGGAAATCAGAAATGTATCCCAATAAAATCTGTTCGTTCAGCTAAATTGAACGAGTACACAATACTTTTCACACTCTCATGGTGTTTCTTTGTTAAACGATATGATTATGTGTACTGTATAGCTCATACAGTATATTGGGACAAACATGATTTTGCATCATTGCAGAAAATTCAATATATCTCAGGATTGACGCAACCAAATGAAATGAAATGAAATGAACAAGAAAGAGTTTTTTAGCTTTATGGTAATACCCAACTTGACCAGGTTGTATAATTTTCATACATTAAGAAAATAATTTCCTATTGGACCAGTTTTAGGGGGACACATACAGTATTCTGTATTCTACTGTATTCTACAGTTTGAAGAAGATCCTAGCTGCTTAATTCGTAAATTGAATCAGTACTTTCTGATACTGAATGGTCACCAAACTTGCTGGACAATGCCTATGGCCATTCCATATTGGCAAGGTGTCCCAACCATCTCATGGTTATCCCACCACACACAGAGACTCCAACCCCAAACACCTCTTAAGCGGGAGATTCTCCCGCCGAGACCCTTTAGTAAACGGGAGACTCTGACTTAATGTGTGCGTAGCCCACTTCACCGGCGCAAAGCATGAAATTCATTGAGGCCAGAGGCCATTTTTAGGGTTTTAGAAGCTCTCTGGTCC
>JZLH01S0125234.1:0-10366 GCA_001188425.1 Eucidaris tribuloides
GCTTTTCATATCTTACCTGATAGCTCTGTGGATGTCTAGTGTTGTCAGTTTGCAGAGGGTGACTTGCAAGGGTCATGTAGGGAATGGTATCGCTGAATGGATTCCATTTCTCAAAGACTGATAACTGACGACCTTTACTCCAATGGAGACGAGCGCCGCTACCTGTCCGGGGTCTGTAATGAGACATATGAAACCAATATATCACTCTGTTTTGGATAACAGATACGGTTGACGACATCACAGGAAAAAAAATTGCATGTACTCATATTCCATATGCCAACATTTCCACAACTCCAGTGTTTTGTTTCTAAATTTATTTCTAAAGTTGAAAAAAAAGCATGTGAATCCAACAAAAACATTTAGAGTGCTATCCACGACGCTTCTTCAGCTCATCTGAAATGGTCACCTGGGAAATTAGTGTTGTTGCAAATCTGAGCTGAAGAAGCGTCCTGGTCAAGATGCGAAATGTTCATACGCGTACGCAGGGGGGGTGTTTGGGGTGTTCAAACACCCCCCTTTGACAAAAGGGGGGTGTTTTAGGTGTTAAACACCCCCCTTTAGCAAAAGGGGGGTGTTCGAAAATTTAGATTTTTTTTCACCGCTGGATTCAAGTCAGAGGGTGACTTGCAAGGGTCATGTAGGGAATGGTATCGCTGAATGGATTCCATTTCTCAAAGACTGATAACTGACGACCTTTACTCCAATGGAGACGAGCGCCGCTACCTGTCCGGGGTCTGTAATGAGACATATGAAACCAATATATCACTCTGTTTTGGATAACAGATACGGTTGACGACATCACAGGAAAAAAAATTGCATGTACTCATATTCCATATGCCAACATTTCCACAACTCCAGTGTTTTGTTTCTAAATTTATTTCTAAAGTTGAAAAAAAAAAGCATGTGAATCCAACAAAAACATTTAGAGTGCTATCCACGACGCTTCTTCAGCTCATCTGAAATGGTCACCTGGGAAATTAGTGTTGTTGCAAATCTGAGCTGAAGAAGCGTCCTGGTCAAGATGCGAAATGTTCATACGCGTACGCAGGGGGGGTGTTTGGGGTGTTCAAACACCCCCCTTTGACAAAAGAGGGGTGTTTTAGGTGTTAAACACCCCCTTTAGCAAAAGGGGGTGTTCGAAAATTTAGATTTTTTTCACCGCTACTGAGCGACTTTTCGGCGACTTGGCTGACCGGGAAAAATTTTTGACCTCGGATTTGGAATGAAAAAAAAATCACTTTTCGGCGGCTGGGCTGACCGGGAAAAAATTTTGGACCTCGGATTTGGAATGAAAAATTTTTCACTTTCGGCGGCTGGGCTGACCGGGAAACACCCCCCTTTGCAAAATCCTGCGTACGCCTATGGAAATGTTTATGTTGGATTCAAGTGTAAGGCCAGTTGAACTGATTTAAATTATCTTTCAAATTTACCTGGATGAATCATAACTTACATCAATTGGCCAATATTATTGTTTCCCATGGAAACAAATATCTCTGAAAAAGCTGTCTATTACAGCCAACCATCTATAAAGGGCACATTTTAATTTTTTTCATTGGGTGACCATGACCACTGACCACTGTCAGGGTTCCCAGCATTTCAATAAAACAAAATTCCCTGATTTTTCCCTGATGAATTCTCAAAATTCCATGATAATGATTTCATCTCATTTCCAGTTTCACCATAGCCAGTCATCCAATGGATGTTGTTTTGATACGCAACAAAATACAGTGTGTCCGCAGACAAAGGAAACCGGATTTCATCGCAAAAATATTCTATCATAATGAATAGTTTCTTAAATAAATTAGGTATGATTGTAAAGCTCTATTCCTCTTCTTTCATTTGATAACTTACTTTTTATTAATTATTCACGCATAATTGACCTAAAACAATGGATATTGTGCTACCAAAATTTCATTTGCACGCGCATATTCCATCTTTGAGTCCATTTTCATGGTAGAAAATGTTATTGTTTTTGAAAAATAAAAGCATGACGTAAAAATTCAGAATTTTCTCTTTTATATGACACCAGGCGTAAAAATGAATTATGTATGCCGAAGAACAAGTAAAATTAAAACATGCCTGTTTTAGCGTGATTTTTTAAATGAATACATTTTCAGAACGAGAAGCGAACAGAAAATAAGATTCACGCACGGCTGACTTCACAATATCTTGCTCAGGACACAACAATAAGCTCCGAGTCATGTTCGCATGGGTAATTAATTGCTTGCTGGCTGCCCATTCCAGAAAACTGTTAATGAATGCATTTTGGAACATTTCTGAAAGCAAGCATCATTTCAAATTGTCTTTTCTCATTAATGCAAAGCTAATTTTTCACGAATATGGTATCATATGAAAGAGATAAATTCAGCTTTTCAATGGGCCCTTCAATGTCGAAAATACTCAGAATACATTCAAGCATGAAAGTTTGAATTTCAAATTTATTGCTCGTGCAAATGATTTTATACCTGTGTCCCTTCTTTTGTCTTTGCTCAGCCATGCGTGAATGGGAATCTCTGTGACTAGTATCAAACGAAAGAGGAGAAAATATGCTTTCCAACCATGTACAACTTATTTTTCATACTTGTGTTTAAGATATTAAAATATCTTCATCAATCTCGGTTTCGCGTGGTTTCCCTGGACACACTGTATAAGGGTCTGACTGACAACTTCCGATTTTTGGGCCAATCAAAATTCCCTGACTTTTTCCTAACTTGAGGCATTTTTATCAAATTCCCTGACTTTTCCCAGACTAGAAAAATGTAAAAGAATTTTCCCTGATTTCCCTGATGGGCTGGGAACCCTGACTGTAGACAGGTTTCACTGTAATTGCCTCCACCAAGTACAACTTCAATGAATTGAAGTAGAGGAGGGTTGTTTCACAATCAGGGTACATCAAGTAGTCTCACAGGGGGTCAAAAATAAAGTTGCATTTTTTCCTTCATTTTTTTTTTATTTTGTGAAACAAATAGGTCATATATGTAAACTGTAAAATTTTGAGGGTCAAGTCCCCCCCAATATTTTTTTTCAGCCTTCGCAATATTAACAAAGGTGATATGGGTATAGAAAGTTTTGTGTACTGAATTACAAAGAGGAGTTAGGAGTTACGGCAGTCCTGGTTTATTTACAGATAGACATAGTAAGTGTGCTTTTGTATGTCAAATATCCATACCCTGAAATAAACTTGTTTTAGTCGGAATATATGATGTCAAAAAATGAGTCAGAGAGGGCTGGTTTTTTCGGAGAGGACACTTTTTGATGGAATTCCAACTAGTGACTATGTAATGTTTACCACCTGAAAACTTTTAGGAGTATGGACAAAGTGAATGTTACAGGTTTAAAGGATATAGATGACTTGTTTTTTATGACAACAAAATCCTGTCCTTGGGAATGCGTAGGTATGCCATATTTGTATCAAATTCAGAGAGGACAATTTTGACAGAATTTCCTTCCAGATTTTGATGCAGCGTCATAATTTATTAACATGTCACCATCTCACGTGGGTTTGGAATTTGAATAAGCTAGATTCAGTTTTTACTTTCCAGGTCTCCCTGATCTGTAATTGTCATTGGTGTCATTAATGATAATGTTCATAAATTCATAAAGATCAGATGAGACTGTGAAATTGTTCAAAATTGACACAAACATACACAATTTGTACGTAAGTTGTCCATTTCAAACAGTTTCTTCGCCGCTGTAGACACACTGTGCAGTGGCCAATTGCTGGGTATGAATGTTTACAACAACAAGTGAATTCATTTTTTGTAGTGAAGTCATATCATGGTTTTTGGCAATATGTACCCTGATTGTGAAACAACCCAGGAAAACGAGTTGACTTACGTGACAAGTGTTTTCTCTGGATAGACGAAAGTTCCTTTCTGAATGCTGTCCAGTAAGACGTACGCAATTCTCTGGTAACTCTTAATCTGGTTCGTTATAAAGTCGTATTTAACGAGTAAAACAGAATTCTCTGCTATGATGGCAACACGCTCTTTCTCATTATCCCAGTGATCAATCCTGTGCACAAGAAAAAATATCTTTAGACATAAATTATTGGCTATGTTGCCGTTGATTTTAAATAGGCGTATGTTGTACAAACAACCAGAGTTGCTTTATTTACACTAATTATACTCATAGACTCTCACTATTTATATCACATTGGAATTTGAAGGGATAATTTTCCACCATATTGATTGCTGCCAATCAATCAAAACAAATGACAATGGAAAACACGCACACAAACCCCCCCCCCCCCAAAAAAAAAAAAAATCCCCCCAAAACATATTAATCTCATGTGAAATTTAATTGCAAACTATTTGATTAATTTCCCAAGTTTGAAAAACAAGTCACTATGACCACCAACAAATTACAGATCCAGTATTCAAAACAAACTCCAATCAACCCATAACCTCTCACATCCATGTACAATGTTGTGACTGGTGGAAAAAGTCCACCCACTGACAACCCTAGATCTATATTTTCCAGGGCAATGTTCTAAAACTCTATTCAAAAATTTTCATCCTTTATTGCAGTTTGCAACTACATGTAACTGAGGAA
This sequence comes from Eucidaris tribuloides, assembly GCA_001188425.1. Classification (NCBI taxonomy): domain Eukaryota; kingdom Metazoa; phylum Echinodermata; class Echinoidea; order Cidaroida; family Cidaridae; genus Eucidaris; species Eucidaris tribuloides. The sequence continues at coordinate 4,555 of JZLH01S0125234.1, forward strand.
TACAAGAATGAATAGTCAACTTATTGACATAAAATTTGAATAAACATTCACATACTTATGGTACTAGTCATAATGACTTTTTTACAGTGGTACCATCATGTATTTTGTAGTGTTTCCATTTGGTAGCTGCCTTGCTATGTTGTACCTTGGCGGCATGGTCTACTAATTTAGTAGGTACATGGTTATACATGTACATGTACTGCACAAATGAATAAACATTTATGTCATCATATTGATCCTGTTCCATGTCTATTGGAAATGTGAATGCACTGCACAAGAGTCTGATTTTTATTATGAATTTTGATTATTATTACTTAATCATGTTTATCATCATCATCATCATTATTATTCATTATTAAATTATTACTTCTTCAATCTTCTTCTTCTTCTTCTAATTATTATTATTATTATCATTATTCAAAGTAGAGTAGTAGTAGTAGTATAAATAATATCATCATCATCATCGTTATTCCTTTAAAAAAAAAAATTATCTTTAGAAAATCTGACATTTCTTATATACGAAAACAATAAAAGGTATTTAATTTATTATTACACAATAAAAATCCATATCTAAAGATTGTGTTTGGGATTTGCAAGTCCATTATTTCCCTTCATTATCAATACCAAACAGTAGTTTAGTACTTACAAATGGTGTGTTGAAAGTTTGAGATCCATAGTCCATACATCATTAATTTGCTGTTTTATGAGAAAAACTAATAATGATATGTTACCAGAATATTGTTCTTTCCACGAGTTCGAATTTTGCTCAAATTGCGATTCGCAGTTATGTGTACAATCGCATGAACAGCGGAGTACACCAATTGGTTAAACGGCTAAACTCCGCGCGGCCTTGGGCTAACGGCTGATTGGACAATTTAGGAACGGCCCGTGAAAGTTAACGTCACTGTAAAGTTTAAATGTCCAGATTTTCACCAAAATTATGTATTCTACCCGAAGGTTCTATGACGGGTGTTTATTTATACTAATCTTCACATTGTGCATGATTTGAGCTGATTTCATTCATTTTGCCATTTTCTGACATGCAAATCCCATACTCTGTCTTTAAACAGGTAAAAACTTAAAACTTTAAAAGCGATATATGCTCATCTGGCAGAGACTCACTGTGTTAGTAACCACACCCCTAGAACCTTCCCATCTTCTTCTGTCAGAATTGTCTTCTGCACTTCTGCTGCAGCTGCCTCCAGACGACCAGACTGGGAATAAAAACAAAACAAGAATTAGCACCATGTTAATCATCGACGAGTGATACAGTACATGATTGTAGTGTTGTAATGCTCAAGTTTGGACTTGGACTCAAGTCAAATTTTGGGTGACCTAGGGCCACCGCACACTACACGATCGGTCTACGATTCGATTTCTGAAGAAAATGGAATAGCGTTTGATATAAAGACATCACAATTGTTTATTAAGGTTCTGAATAGTCATACAGATAGTAAAGTTTGAAATATGGCCCGTTTCCAGCTCTCTAGTCAGAGGAAAAGCCAAACCGGCTCGGAATCGTAGTGACGTGAAGATTGTCTACGATTTGAAAATAATTTGGTTCTTACTCGCACTTTGTAAATATTGCACCAACAAATCACATTTTTCTTGCTATACGTGTATATACATATGTTCAATGCACAATCCCATTGCTGTGTGCACAAGTCAATAAATGGTCATACTTTTGTCATCAAATCTCACCTTTTCAACATTGCCGAATGTTTATCCTGGGTAAAAGTGGCCTTGAATTTGGTATCAAATTAAAGCTTATCCTTTGCTCCATCTTTTCCCAAAAGGACTTTGGATATAATGGACAAACAAACCTTCTCTGCTGTGTCATTTCCACAGTATTGGTGATCAAGATGAGTCCAATTACATGAAAAATATTTCAAACATGGGGAATCCCCCTGTACACTTGTTTTTCTCATATCCAGCAGGATAAACTGCCGCCGGGCTCTCAAAGTACCCCTTGGCCTTCATCTGTGGTATTAGCCAATGAAGGTATATGGCCAGTGTGAACAGGTACCGTGTGTGCTACATTTCTGTCTTGATCCCAAGGAAACATGCAAGAAAAAGACCCTAAATTTATCTGGACATATCTTTTGATAGGAACAACATTGGTCGTTCCCATATTTGAAACATGCCTTCCTCAGCTACAACTACATGTTTACTAAAAAAATGCAAACAAAATCAATCTGAAGGTACAAAAATTGTGAAAATTGAAAATCTTTCAGACACCCTACCATTAGATATAAATGAGAAGTCCCCGAAGAAAACAGACAGACCCCGTCGGTCTAGCCTATCATCTGAAATATTCGCCCTGATCGTGAAACAATATTATGCAGAGGAGGAAAATAAAGAAAATAAAACACCACAAAGAAAGACAGACATTCAATAAAAATAACAAAACCATGTCCAAAAGAAAAAAGTAAACAAACCCCAAATAGACTAACAAAGTAACTTACACACAATTATTATTGTTGGAGACGAACGATAACAAGCATGACAAACTAATGTTAGAAACCAGCCTGAGAAATATGTTTGTTGGCAATGGGTTATTGTATTTCATCTCACCTGTGAAGCAAAGTAAAATCCAAAATCCTTTTTTGCCATCTTGAAATTCAGCATTATCTACTGGAGGTTGATCCCCACTCTGAGTCTGAGATCCAGGGTTGTTTTCATCCAAGAGATTGGTAGACTCAATGCTCAACTTCACGCCTTCAAATGAAACATCAGGCACGGCCTTTTCATCCAAATTATCTTCCATTCCTCCATTCGCTTGAGGTTGTTCCATGTTTTGTTTTGACTTGTAGCCTGTGCAGGTAGGAAGTACAATAATGATAATATAACGTTAGGGTCTCACGACATCTATTTTGAGAGAGCGCGGCGCAGTGGTGTTGCAACGTCAATCAGCTGCGCAACAAAAGTGCCAGGTGCCTCACTTGCCAAGTAGGATAATTAAAATCAGCGACAGCAATTTTATTCACATTCTCACTCACTGAACTTGAAGTTAAGATTCATGTGAAAGTGATATAATAAGCAAAAATAGATGAAAACAGTGAACTGACATCACAACAACTTACTCACCAACACTACGTTCCTGGTCAAGTAGCTAGTCACCTGATAAAAACAGACTTGATGACTGTATATTCGCGCGCGTCACGTACAACCAGCGGCCACGCAAAGTCTATGCAGCGCTAAAATTGCGACAATGCACAGCGAAGGTGTCTCTTTCCGCGATCCCTTTCCATGTAAGAGGGCGCTATCACAAACCCGATGTTCAAAACAGTGGAGGAGATTGGAGAAGGCGGAGAAGCAGGAGGAGGAGGAGGAGGAGGGAGAAGAGAGCTAGGAGGAGGAGGAGGAGGAGGGGGAGGAGGAGGAGGAGAAGGAGAAGGAGAGAGAAGGAAGAAGAAGAAAAAGAAAGAAGAAGAAGAAGAAAAGAAGAAGAAGAAGAGAAGAGAAGAAGAAGAGAATAAAAAGAAGAAGAAGAAGAAGAAGAAGATGATGATAAAGTTGTCGTTGCGTAAGAATACGATGTTGATGATGATAATGGCGATGATGATCACAATGATCATGCGGAAAATGATGTTGATGTTCATGATGATGATGATGATGATAATGCCGATGATGATCACAATGATCATGCGGAAAATGATGATGGCAAATATGATGATAGTAGAGGTGGCGTGAGGAGGGAGAAGAGGAGAGAAAGGAGAAGGAGGAAGGGAAAGGAGGAGGAGGAAACATTCAATGACAACGATGACCGTGACGATGACGACGACGATGATGATGATGATGATGATGATGATGACAATGAAGATGATGATGATGATAATGATGATTCCATGAATTTCATATGTTACCAATCGATCTGTTCCCATTGAGGAAAATTTGTCTGACTCTGTCGACACTCTTATGGAAACAGAAATAAGGGCATTCTGCACAAAGAAGTGGATAATTATAAAAATCCTTGAAACGATATATCTGTTATGGAATAATTATGTAGAGAGATCCTATTATATCCCTGGGTTTTCTTGACATTCGAAATTATTTTCCTGACAGTTCATTTTTTTCCTATTTGATATAACTCGCTCTAGACATCAAAAATGCGGTATGAGCTTTCCATATAATACGTTAATGTAATGACCACTTTGACCAACTTGCGAAAAAGTACATTCTCATTTATTTTTTTTAATCATTTCGTACGATCAGTTCATATTATCAGGATTCAAGGATTAATTGGTAGTGAAACAAAATTATAAAGCTTCATGGGGCATCTCTATTGGTAATTCCGGCTCCGAAAGTATTATTCCCACACAGGGGCGTCGATCCTAGCCTATAGGGACGGCACCAACCCAATGAAAATATTGGGGGAAGGGGCAAACATATCCATTCCGCCAATCATTTTAACAACTTGAAATTCATAGAATTCAATGCAAGGATATACGTTTAAACAGCAGTGCAAGACACAAAACCATTAAACTTATAACAATACAACTAAACATGCACTACACAATTTTCACTTTTTCGAAGTGCTTTGTGCGCAAATTTGATATAGAGCGCGCCAATTTTTTTTTCTTACTCCCCCCATCCGAAAAGTGGATCGACGCCCCTGTTCCCAAGTCTAAACTTATGAAGGTCATCAGGAACATCTTTTTGGCACTAGTTTTAAAAGACTCTTCATGATTAAAAGTCAGTTCAAATCACACCTTTAAGAAACGAACTTTGACCCCCCCCCCAAAAAAAATGAAACTGTCCAATTCCAATTACGGCAGCTAATTCAAATAATAGTCCTATCCATGCTTTTTTTATGTCTAGTAAAGCTACATCAGCCTGTATAAATATGTTTCTGTATGGTTTTAAAGGGAGAAGACGCCAGCAAGTAACAGGCATAAGTTAAGAAAATATTTGAGGTCTTGCCAACCAATCAGATTGCACGTGCACTGCAGGCAGCCAGGCTGACCATGCGTGACCAATGCATGCCACGCCGAACGTGTCTTACCGCAACCAGGTAATGTATTGCACTGTTTGTAATGACAAGCTCCTCCCCCTATAGCTTTTCTGCAAGTTTTGTCTGTAGGGTAAAACTTACAAAGACGTTAAAATAAACACAAAATTAACTAATTTATAGCGGCCTTGATGAGGAGTGAGTAATCACAACAGTTTTACCCCTGTTTTTGTCACCATGTACCATAATTCTCACAATACTCACAATGTCATTTTTTATTCTTAACTTATGCCTGTTAGTCTGGCCGCCTATCTCCTTTACCAATGTGAGCAGTGATATTTCGCTCTAATGATACATGTACATGTGTATTGTGCCTCGGCCCGTTTTGAGCCATTCTTTCCAGTATTTTTCTAATACCGAAGGATGGCGCCAGGGTAAAATATTATATGAGGGTGAAAACCTGTGTTGATTTTACGACAAGCACGCAAACAAGTAAAATAAATGAATATATACAAATTATACTAAAAACAAACAAACAACAAGAACAACAACACACACACACACACACACACACATACACACATACACACATACACACACACGCACACAGACAGACAGACACACAGACACACATACACATAGGCACAGACACACAGACACACAGACACACAGACACACAGCCAGACAGACACAGACTGACAGACAGACAGACACACACACACACACACACACACACACACACACACACACACACACACACACACACACACACACACACACACACACACACACACACACACACACACACACACACACACACACACACACACACACACACACACACACACACACACACACACA
>JZLH01S0125251.1:19490-33984 GCA_001188425.1 Eucidaris tribuloides
AATTCAGTATTTATAGGGCGCTTGCTGTGATATGCAGGGTCAATAACAGTGAACTTAGTTATTCAGAGGATTTTGTTGGAAACGGAATTATGTCAAAATCATTGAGGACTCCACGGAGTAGTGGTCAAGTATTTGATGATTAAATTTGACAACCAGTAGTTTTGCCGTAGCAAATTTGTTCATTAGCTTTGTAACCCCGCCTGTATCAGTATAGAATGACTGTAATCTACCAAACAATGTTGAGATGTGTAAAATTCACAAATGTGGACAAGTATGGACAAATACTATATTAGTCTTTGTACATGTGTACCTGTATATTGAATACAACTTGGAAAATGCCTTTGGGAGACTGTGTCATTTGATTTGTCAAGGTGAGAATACTTAGTGTTTGATATGTAATTAAAATATATATTGCGTCCTGGTGTTGACGTACACCAGATGCAGTCTAAAGTACTTTTATTAGGTAATTTACTTGGCAACTAAAGTTATATCTATTTAAATGAACACTATGATACAAGTTATTGTATTTCTGTGATGCTTGGCTGTTTTTATTCAGCTGTGGCTTCATTGTGTAATGGGGCCCTGATTATATCAAATATGGAATATATATGTAATCTGACAATGAAAATGGTGACTCAAATTGTCTTCGTCCACATGTATGACTGAACGATTGGTCCAACCACTTCATTTTAAGTTTAAAACCAGCATGATATTGTTATTTTCACTTTATATCAGTCTGTGATTAATGTAGCCCATACAGGTGGCATGCAGTTGATGTGGATTATTATTGATATTTTTCATTTATTTTTTGTTGTATGCATGGTTTTACTTAAAGTGGAAGACCTCAAAAACAAACAATGACTGACCATAAATCATTCTATTTTATGATATATATACATTGCTCATTTGATATTGTATGGGTCCACGCCAAAATTGTGCAGTATTTTGTACTCTTTTTTCCAATTTATAGTTTCCATTTCATATTTTGTTTTTCAAGGAATGGATGTATAACAATATTTCTTTGTAACAGAATGTATTTACATTTTTTTGTGTCTGTTTGTAAACATAACACCACTTGTGAACCACCCATAAAGAGCTGTGTATTTTCAAATACATAACGATCACAAGCTGTGCACTACAGACGCAAGAGGACTTCAATTTCCACATAAACAATTGAAGGGTTTAATTGCAATATGGGCTTAATCATTTTCCATCAAAATTGAGTTATTCAAATAAACACATTTACACCTACTTATGTAGTGATATGAGTTTGAAGCCAAATTCCACAAACAAGTTCAAAATGTCAGCTCAACTGCAAAAAAGGGATTAACCCTTAGACGCAACTGAGACTGCGTCATAACGTACTTTAGCTGCATCTGGTGTACGTCAACACCAGGACGCAATATATTTTAATTACATATAAACACTAAGTATTCTCACCTTGACAAATCAAATGACAAGTCTCCAAGGCATTTTCCAAGTTGTATTCAATATACAGGTACACATGTACAAAGACTAATATAGATATTTGTCCATACTTGTCCACAATTTGTGAATTTTACACATCTCAACATTGTTTGGTAGATTACAGTCATTCTATACTGATACAGGCGGGGTTACAAGCTAATGAACAAATTTGCTACGGCAAAACTTACTTGGTTGTCAAATTTAATCATCAAATACTTGACCCATACTCCGTGGAGTCCTCAATGATTTGACATAATTCCCGTTTCCAACAAAATCCTCTGAATAACTAAGTTCACTGTTATTGACCTGCATATCACAGCAGGCCCTATAAATACTGAATTCTGTAAAATACAGGAGAACCTCGTTATAACGAGGACCTAAAAACCATTAAAATTTCCTTGTTATATTGAGTTTCTCATTATATCAGGGTACAAAAACAAAGAAATATGAAGAGTTGGGGCCTGCAAAATCACCTTGTTATAAGAGGGTTTTGTTATTCCGACCTCTTTATATAGAGGTTTCACTTTACCTCTGGTGTGATCAGGTAGTAAATTTAAAGAAACACAAAATGACGGCCAGATGAATATGGTTACACTGTAGACTCTTGAATTATGCAGAAACCAAAAACCTAAAGACAGCACTTGCCACTTTTGACATAAATTAAACCCTATGTTGAGATAAAATTTTACAAATATTTCTAGTTTATGGAACAGGATATGTTCCCATACTACAGAGCACGAGTTAAAGCCATTGGCTTACATTTACCACAGTTTAAAAAATGTGAGCTACATAATTCTCCACGATCCAAGTGTCTTTGATAAGGTCTAAAAATAAAGCCCTGGAAAAATTGTATTTCATAATGATTATTTAGTGCTTTACAAAAGTGAAAATCGTAAATTGATCGGATTCACCCGCCCATTTCCTCCCATAGTCTTACTGTGTGTGGATCTAGGCTATTTTTTAGTTGCCCCGAGTACTAATTGTTTATTCATTCATATCTTGCCAGTGGCAGCATAAATTTCCAAACTTTTGTATTCTATGGTGCTTATTTGTCCATTCAAACACTACTATGTAGCTCAGATTGCAAAGTTTGATAATTTTTTTATTTGAAGCTCCACAATGTTAGCCTATTTAAGCATTTAAACATATGCACTTGATATTCCATTACAAATCGTCCATGTTTTGAATGTTAACCTTTTTTTTTGGTGGGGGGGGGGGGTGGTGCGGGCACTTTTAAATCTACCATTTTAATAAGCCATTTGGAATATTTTTGTCCATATTTTCTCTTGAGTCCTGTCATACACAACTAACCTTTAAAACTGGTAAAATTAAAGCAAGTTTTAGAACCAAAAAGCAGGCAGATTCCTCTACAGATCCATACATCAAAGAGTTACAAAATTACAATAGAATAACAAAGGGCACTATTACACACAGCTACTGAAAATGTGATCTGCATACAAACTTTCTTCTATTCCTTGGGGGGGGGGGGATTCCAATGGGGACATCCAAACATGCTCCTGATGACCTGAAACCCTTGTTTGTTTCTCAAACTATGCATTGCTGTATTTTCCTATATCTGCCTAAAGTCATCAATTATAAATGTTTCCATTTAAAAAAACAGTCAGAGCTTCATAATCTTCCATGCTATAAAAGTCTCTGATAGGGTCTAGAATAAAGCACTGAAATAATTCTACTTCATACTGATCATATAGTGTTCTACGAAAGTGAAAATCTATGAGTGCCCAGTTTTACCATGGCCAGATGCTTAATTCCCCTGTGATATTTACCAATACATATCTTACCAGTGACAGCATAACTTTTCAGAAGTGTTGCATTCTTATGTGTTGGGTGTCCATTTAAGCACTTTCATGTAGTTCAAGTATTAGGACCTTGACAATTTTGGAAAAAAAAATGAACCTCCAGAACATTAAAGGTAAATGACATGATTGGGGGTAGTCCTCAACTTGGGCTGAAACTACTCTAGAATTAAGTAAACTATGCAAGGATTCTCCTGTGAAAAATCTTGTAGTCAAATGTTGACTCATTCTAAAATAAATATCAGTTGTAGCAGGGAAACCTGCTGTGTGGCTCTCTATTGGTCCTATTTTTATCGTGCCCCGATAAAATTAAAATACTCGTATGTTCATGCTTGATTCTCCTTAAGTAAACAAATTAGAGACAAATCCTCCCAGATGGGAGATCCACTCAAGCTAGTGTATAGTTGGTATATATTTCAATCATTTGGTTCTTGAGGCATTTTCAAGTGTTCCCAATCATGTCACTAACCTTACGTGCTACAAAGTCGATTTTGTACATTCGTACAATTAAATTGAACAAACGTAATAATTATGTTTTTTCTTCACTTTTTGCACAGGAGAAACTGAAAAAATAACTAGTTTTCTTTAATAACACCTATAGAAATATTACTATTTTCAATACCAGGAAAAGAAGAGTGAAATTCAAAGAGAATGTGAAAGCAACAATTGTCATTATTATCCCCTCAAAATAAATTCAGCGTGTAAAGAGTTAAGCAATGTAATGCAAACAGAATTCATTCACATTGAACAACTGCTAAATCAAGATATCCACATTGTTATGAAGTTTCCTTTATGTCTCATTATTATTGTAACTATGTATCTACCACAATGTTTGTTACATACATGTCTGGATTCAGACAGTAAGAGTTGTTTGGTGAGATTTCAAGACCAGTTATAAATTTGAGATTTAAATACTCCTTGAAAAAAGAAATACTCCTCCCAGTGGCGTATCTAGGAAATGCAGTGCCCGGGGCAAGTGCTAAAATTGCGCCCCTTCCAGCATCTGAAACAGGGGGCAAGCACTGGAATCGCGCCCCTTCCAGCAGCTTCAGCCTTGGCCAGTGTCAAAATCGTGTCCCTTCCAACTTTTTTTGGCGGTAATTTCTGAAGTTGTTCATGAAATTATTAATTCAATGTCTGTTTTCTCCCCCTTTTCTACGATTTTCTTCCTTTTTTCTTCATTTTCCTTGTTTTTCTTCTAACTTTTGCCTTTTTGCGCCCCCGGGGCACGTGCCCCCCTTGCCCCCCGCTAGATACGCCACTGACTCCTCCAGGTTAAACAAAGATAGAAGTTTCAGTCTTTTCCAAAAAAATACTGAAGGGCTATAATTAAATTTGTACATGTGTGTGAAGTCATGTGAGCCAGCATTTACGCACTGATAACAGACTATTAACCCTTAACTTTACCTTTATGTTATGAATTTTGACACACAGTCATAGTGGAAACTGTTGGTGGGTGGGTGGGTATTGCAGAAAGACTAAAGACAAAAACCTTACCATTCAAAACAACCGTGCTGCTAAAACAAGAAGCCTTTATCACTGACTCCTGTGATACATTGAGTATTGCAACAAAAAGGATTTGACAGATTTTGTCAGAAATCTTGTGAAAAATGTCATCAAACTGTTTCAGATGATGGATGAAATATCTTGTCACGAGGTCTACAGAAAATGTGTGTTACACCCAAATAAGATCATTTTTATAGCTAAGTAGAGCTTGCCTACTGCTAATGGTGTAAAAATACACAGGGACTGTCTCATGCCCTCAATATGGAAGGATCAAAGAACTAACCATCATGCTGAGCAGATTTGTAGATATCTAATTAATCATAAAAACTTAGTTTTGACACAGCACACTAACAGACACAAGTGGTTAGTCTCAACACAGACTTGTTTCACAATATGTAGTGATAATTCTAGTCTCATTCAACAATAGGGAACTAGCAGATTTTGCACAAATGTTACAATTTACATTCCACTTGTCAAATTTCATATTTCCTTGCAGTTAATTATCACAGAGGGACCTGGATTAGCAGTTGATTAAAGCTAATGTAATAACTGTGTTTGCCAGTGTTTTGCAAATCATTTATAAGTCCATGTGGCATTAGTTATGAAAGGCACATGAAATACCAAAGTAACATACATTTTACAATCAATGCTGTGATCATTCCATGGAATTATGCCATACTTTTAAAACCAAAATATACATTCAATTACTCAGACAAGATGCAGAATTTTCAAATATGATATACATCAGTATTCATGACTAACTTTTTACTCACTATACTTTGGAAGAGGGTATTGTTGGACAGATCAGATTACTAAACCAAGTAACCCCCCTCCCAACCCCCGGACTTACTACAATATACGCTGCCCAGGAGTCACTGTTACATAGTAGCACATTCAGTAGTATCAACAGTTACCCTCTCCTTGCTAGCAAATTTAGAGTCAAAGGGTCAAACAGATAGTACATAACTAGGATTTGGGTAAAGACATCCTTATGCAGTGTTAGAAGCATGTGCGAAAAGACCAAGGCATGTACTTTGTCATATGCACTCCTAGTATTCCCTCTGATACAATAACTTGTTTCATCTAGTCTGTATTAAACATATGTATTTGATCTGAAGTAGGGGAAACTATCTAGAAGTTAGGACCACTGATTGATTTCAGCACAGTTTTAACTGCAGCGCTATGGTATGCCCGATTTCTAATCAAGTAATATGCCGATCTGGGTACACTTGCCAACATTCACCTCACACCTGTTCCTATTTCATAGTGATTGGTAAAGCTACGCAGAATTTCTACATTCAATTTATGATAGTTAATAATTATTAATATAATATACAAGAATGCACTGGTAATCTGTTTTGTTAATATATATTCACATACACAGGGTAAAACTATATGCTATGCGGGCCCCTCCTTCTCTTTCAAATTTAAACTTAGTAACTTGAGGAGGGTTTGTGATGCTAGCGTTCTGCTGTCCCTCGGACTGTTGCTTGCGATGGCGTCTTCTAAGCTTTCTAGGGAAGTGTCCGAATCCTTGTCGGATTCGTTTAGTGTGGACAGGATGAGGTCTTGGATGAAGAAGCTACGATCTGCGTTTTCTACTTCTGCTGCTTGGAGATCCGTCTCTGACAGGGAAGGCTCGTTTATCCTACATAAGGAGAGACAAAATTAGAATCAAGTTATGCCTGATGAGACTGCCTTGCCCTACTAAAAGAACATGGCCACTTCAACCAGACGATTGTCAGCAAGGACTGCCCAATATGAAACGATTAACAAAGGAACGGTGAACTCAATCTCTGATGCATCCACCACATAGAAGCAAAAGAATAAGTAGAAGTAGTAGTAGTAGGAGTTGCAGTAGTAGTAGTAGTAATAGTAGTAGTAGCAGTAGTAGTAGTAGTAGTAGTAATAGTAGTAGTAGCAGTAGTAGTAGTAGTAATAGCAGTAGTAGTAGTAATAGTAGTAATAGTAGTAGCAGTAGTAGTAGTAGTAGTAGTAGTAGTAATAGTAGTAGTAGTAGTTAGTAGTAATAGTAGTAGTAGTAGTAGTAGTAGTAGTAGTAGTAGTAGTAGTAGTAGTAGTAGTAGTAGTAGTAGCAGTAGTAGTAGTGGTGGTGGTGGTGGTGGTGGTGGTAGTTCTAGTATTGTGATAGTAGCAGTAGTAGTAGTACAGTCAACTCCAGATTACTCGAAGTCGGATATGTCGAATAATCATTTAAGTCGACAGAAATAAAAAGTCCTGATTTTTCCCCATAGGCTTACGTGTATTATTTATCTGGATATCTCGAATTTTACATCTCGAATAATCGCATAACTTGATGCAAATTGCCAGCACATTGGCAACAAAACACATGTAATTGACACCGGATTAGTTGATTTTGACACCAGTGCGTAACCAATCACCGTCAAAGTACCGAATGTTTCGGCGCATTTCTTATCGATCTTTCTCGATCTCTCTCTCTGTAATATTGCGAGCACTGACTTCAGCCACGTTGCCTAGCGACTGAAATGCAACGGCAACACAGGCGATTTGCGCTGTCAAATGCCTCGGCGTGTAAGGCCACCGCACACTACGCGATTTTCGGTCTCACAACTGCCGACTTTGGATCTGAAATAAATCAGCGTGTACGAATTTCGGATCCAAAGTCGGCAGTCGTGCGACTGAAAATTGCGTAGTAGGCGGTGGCTAATCCATACACACGACCACATGTGCAAGAGACAAGAGACAACATGTCAGTACATGAATTTACCACGTGCGATTTCCTGTCTCTGCGCGTGCGCCAAGAAGGTGGGTACATGAGCAGAAAATCTTGTTACTGTAAGCGGGATTTCTCCCACTACGTACATACTGTAGAGTTCAGTGGGTTTCCCTTACTTCCGCATGGCAACCAAGATTAGCTATCGCTGATTGGTCAGTTGTTCATGTGTGGGTGCACATGGCAGCTGTTCATACCCCATTCACACAACTTGCTCTATCTCACATCTTGAATGCCATTCACATCACACTCAATCCGGTACTGCTCCGAGCTTAACCACCAATATGGCTAAGCACGCACACGGCAAAGGGAGTATTCACACAAATACAAGAGCCTCTAAACACTGTGTACGGTCGTGTATAAAGGTGCATTGCGTACAACCATTCATTGTTAACATGCGGTCATGCCAGTAACTGAGTTATCCCTCTGCTTCATTTGTCGGTAAACAGAGACGTTGGAAGTGTCGTTTATTTGCCGTCAGATATTGTAGTGACTTTTTTAGCTAGTCAATTCAGTTTAATATGCTTGCAAAACCATTGAAAGATTACAATACTAGCGGTAAATATGTTATTTTATATGTGTAGTCCCGTCCACATGCATACATGCAAAGAAAACTTGGCGTTCATGCAAGTCGAATTTTCTTCAGCTTACGCATTACTCGAATATCGCCTATGTCGACGCGTTTTACTCAGTCCCGACTGATTCGAGTTATGCGGAGTTATCTGTAGTAGTAGTAGTAGTAGCAGTAGCAGTAGTAGCAGGGTTGGCTATTTCCCGGGAAATTGATGTATTTCCCGCTCAGGTGGGAAATACTGGGAAATACCGGGAAATGCTGGGAAGTACTCAAGATGAATATAGAGGTACAAGGAAATACTAGAAAATACTTGGGAAATACCTGGGCAATACCTCAAAATACTCAAGAAGTGTATTTCCCTGTATTTTCAACTATTTCCCATTTTCCTCAAAAATTTTTGAGGCGGTATTTACCGGTTTTTACCGCCAGTATTTCCCACTCCGGCCAACCCTGAGTAGTAGTAATAATGAGAGTAGTAGTAGTAGTTAGTAGTAATAGTAGTAGTAGTAGTAGTAGTGATAGTAGTAATATACTAGTCAAAGTAGTGGTTGTAATAGTGGACATAAAAGAAAAAGTACTAGTAGTAGTACTAGTAGTAGTATAGTGGTAGACGTAGTTGTTGTAGTATATAGTAGCAGTATGAAATAAGATTGACACTGATTCTCCCACTCACCTTGATAATAGATACTGGGACTCTGGTTGTGTTGTATTTGTTGTTAGTATTGTTGTCTCGACAACACTGGTATACGTCGGGCCACCGTGGCCTGGGTTACTATTGGCCGAGGCTGCGGCACCCGTAGGTCTCCTTGGCGGAGGTACTGTCAAACTTTCTACTTGTCTCCTGCCGCTTCCCTGCAATGACATCATTAGACAAGAAAATGGAGGAAATGGCCTCATAGAATCATCTGAGTGATGTTTACATGTGTTATCGATCGAAGACAAAATATGGCCTGCCTGCTATCAATCTGACCTGTAGTAATAGCCTGGTTTACTGTTTTTGGTTGCCAGCTGGAATCAAAGACTGTTTTTCCCCTCAAACACTGCCAACAAACTCCTTTATCTGCATTGTTGTTTGGTATTTTGACTTCTCAGCTCAGCAGTTCCGATCTTTGCTTTTATTTGTCAGCTTTTAGTCTACATTGGCTCGTTCTGGGTCAGAAGGTCATGACTCAAAATCAGACAGGCTCCCTCCGTTAGATTTTCCCCCATCTAGTTGGCCTGCCTTAACTGTCATGATGGTGGCTTGAATTGCCATGAATCCAGGTAGTGAAAAGTCTGATCCAGTAGCCACAGACACACATCTGACACTTTGGACATTCATTGATGTTATCAATAATAATATGGATATTTTGTCATTACAATATTTTTTTTGTACAAAATACATTAATCAATTTAGCTTTACCCGTTAGAAACTAAGTACGAGTTAACTCGTGTCTGGGACAATGGAAAATGCATGTTATAGTGAAATCAAATCGTCTCCAACGGGTTAACATTGTGGCAATTATTATTTACATGAAATTATAACACTTTTGAAAAGAATGCATGTGACAAATATGCACTGTTGGTCACCCCCCCCCCCAAAAAAAAAAAACCTGGTTTAATACACTTTCGTTGTTTGTTCTTTCAACTACCAATGTCAGTCAAACTCTTTGATGAACTGCAGGGAAAAGTACCAGGATTTGTGAAACAATACGAATCCCATTTCCTGTATTCAACTTCCTGCCTCTAAACCATAACTGTAAACTGTTAGTAGCCTTGAATACCAGCCACACCTCCATTCACAATCATTCCAACCTAGTCTTAGTTTCTAGAATGCTTTTTTTTTTGCTTAATACTGCTAGTATAAGCAAGCAGTATAAGCAAATGTGCACACCCCAGCATTCAAAATCAAACAGAGGTGGAATGACTCTGGGGTACTGTATGTCCTTATTTTCATATCATTGCCAGCTTATCTAGTTTGACACAATCAACATTATTCCTCAATTCATGCATGAAAATACACTGCCTAGTTGATAGGTCAACTGGGTGACTACTGGAGCTGGCAGGCAGTATGCAATGCCTGCTAAAATCAGTTCACCAAGTTTATCAGTTGAGAAGTTAAGGTGATGCTTGAAGTTTGCAAATTAACCTACTACTCACTTTGCTTGCAGTTCACTTTGCTCAGGATTGGGATACTCATAAAGAACAGTCTAGAAATTAGACTACCCTAGCTGAGATTCAGCCTTGGTTTTGACCTGAGAATACCTACTAATGTCACTTCTCAGCCCTGCTACATACTTATGCGAGGTTAACTTGGTCAAAATTACAACTGACAGTTTAAATCAGTTTGGTGCATTTAGTAAACACCTAAACTGCATCATTTGGATTATTTTGGATGTTCCTTTCAGGTAAATATATTTACATACAAGCATGTAATTAATGTAATGCTGTGACCCTTTGTTTGTGCAAACATGCTGATGGCAATAACACCAAACAACTATCAAGCCAGAGGTTATTTAGTCTGTATGATAGATGACAAAAACCCATATTCATGTTTATTTTATACACCTCAATGTTCACTTCTGTGATTCTGCAAAAGTTTGAGTGACACTGCATGAAACAAGACCCTCTCAAATACCCTATATGAATTATCTTGAATTCCCCAGAATATTTTAGTTGCTACAGATGGCCAGCCCTGTCTTCCAATAACGGGACAGAGATTGAGGTCATTGAAATGATTAAATGTAATGTCCATGCTCTCATGTAGTGCAAACCGTACAGTCATGACATCAATCACAAACTGGACTACATTAACATTTTACTTTACGCATCACAAGCGTAAAGAAATTGAGCAAAGTGCACACAGCTTAGCATTAAAATGCCTCCCTTAGCATGAATCAAGTTTGCCTAAATTATCGCAACTGATAAGCAACTGTTGTGAGAAAGTCTCTCAGACTACAGCCAAAACCTATTTTGCACCGAAAGGTTGTAGGATGAAAGAAACGGGTGGACAGTTTACTATGAAATACGCAAGTTCACATTAACACTGTACTGGTGTAATGCAACTCTAAAACTAGAGTTGTAAATGATTAGTGATATTAGTGTCCTATACACCCAATCTCTGTGTACTATTTAATATCAAGTTATTCTAATTATGCACATCATCACGGCCCTGTCTCATAAAAATTTGCAATTGATTGTAACTCTCAAAAATCAATTGTAAACCTGTTGTAACCAATCAAAAGTCAGTATTAGAAGACTTACAATTGATTGCAAGTTTTAGGAGACAGGGTCTAGAACTTATAAATCTGAGGCACTGCAAGAATATTTTATTAGTATGTAAAAAGAAAATTAAGATGATGCACCATCAAGACCGTCATCTTTTCTGGCCACATTTTGTTTTCACTCACCATGCTCCTCACCTGGGCGTTCTGTGATTGCTGTTGTTGTTGTTGTTGCTGCTGCTGCTGCTGCTGTTGCTGACGCTCCAGCTGTAGCTGCATCATTTGTAGCTGGTGTAACTGGGACGCCGTTGATGAGTGACCTCCCAGTCCACCAGCTGACCGTCTAGCTCCAGAGAGCTGAGACAACAATTCTGATAACATCAAAAAGAAGGAAGATTGACGAGTTACAGCATAATACCAACCAGTCACACAGCACAATATTTGAGCAGAAAAATCAGAGGACCAGTTCAGTGAAACTTTAAGAGAAATTTGCACAAGTAAGAATACAAATTTTACATTTTTTTTTGAAAATTCTAAAGATCATATAAAAATGGCCACAGTGTGAAACTCAACTGTGAGCACAACTATTCTTTTGGCAGTGCAAGACATTGTGTTATTTTGAAAGAAGCCTGGAGGACAAGAAAGATTATGCTTGATCTTTATTACTTATCACAATCTCAACATCAGAAAGACAGATTTATGTTATTGTTTGCCACATACATTTTAAACTTGGTCTGAACAAGTTGATTTTATACATTTCATGTAGTTGGATAAGACAGGAAATATAAAATCTTAATCTTCCATATATTTGCATTTGTGTGCCATTGCTGAACATTTGTAGGAAAATGACATTTTCAAATTTCCTACCCGCTATAGGATCCATGGCTTCTCTGTTGCCAGGGGAACCTGAACTTTGACCGGCTGAAAGCCCACTGCTGCCACCAAAATGCATGTTTGTTCTCCGTGGCCTGGGACCTATACCCCGCCCAGGATGGAACATTCGTCTCAGATGTCTTACATTGCCTGCTTCATCGTGAGAATATGGCAAGTCAAGGAATAATAATAATAATAATAATAATAATAATAATAATAATAATAATAATAATATCACTGTTCTTATATAGCGCATAACACCCTTGAGAGGGTGTCTACGGAACACACAAATAATACACTGGGTGATTTCACATTTGGTGTTGAAATCTGGTGTTAATGTTGTGACAATAACAGCACCAGCCACAACACCGCACTTAAAATCAGGCCTGGTTTTGAGGTTGACCGTTGAAAATATGACAGAATTTCCTGCACTTGGTGTTGAAGCTGGTGTTGATGTAAGTTTTTGAATAATGTAAGTTTTCCCATTCAACAGCCCTTAGAGACACAGAAATCATGATTTCAAGTTAGGGTTTTTGTATAATTATTTCAAATTCATGGGTGTGTAAGGCTTTGAGAAAGATTTAGCCTGTGGCAGATAATGCAGTCTGAAATTATGCAAAAATATAAGCAATTTTTTCTTTCTTTCTAGTAAGTCAATAGCCATTAAGCTTGTCATCTGTAGGTGATAATGGGATAACATTAATTCAATTGATCAACCTTTATCTTTGCTGTCTATGATAAAACAAGATCTTCCAAAGAACCAAATTACACCAATGTATTACCAGGCCTCTGTTGTCATTCTACATTAAAGCGCAAGTCTAGTTTTGGTGATTTTTTGTTATTTGAAAGCTTTATGCCCAGAGGTCATATCACACAGATTCTGAATGTCTTTCTTTTTTTAAAATTAATGAATGAAATATCTGATTTATACCTACGCAGAAAGATCAGACTCTGATGTTTCTGCTGATGTATAATTCAGATAACTTAACACCTTATTAACGCTTTGGATGCTATACTGTAAAATATAGTCGAATTTTTTCATCAATTAATTAAAAAACCGAAAGACGTTCAGAATCTGTTATTGGTGTGATATGACCTCTGGGCATAAAGATTTCAAATAAAAAAAAAAATCGCCAAATCTAATCTTGCGCTTTAATAATCACATTTCTCTGATTCATTTTTTTTTTCTACGTTGAGGTTAGCCCAATTTTCCCAATAGAATAAGTATTCTTTTACTTAGTTATGGTTGTTTCATTACATATTTGAATCAGAAAAAGAGATAACCAGCAGCTTGAAAACTAAACCTAAAAAAAAGAAAAAAATCATGTATTCAATCTTTTGAGATTTACAATCAGTAACGACAGTATGTGTGAAGATTTCCTCTTTATCTGGTATGACTTTATTACACTGCAAATGATAATAGGCATAAAATATGAAAAGGATATAATTTCTCTTGATGACCTATGTTCTAACGTCAAATGTGCTGCAAAGTCGTCTGTTACGTGGTTCGGATCACCACCAGGTGATGCAGCGCAAACTGGACACACCTGAAAAAAATCAAGAGGCAGAGAACCAAGTGATATATCTGTACACAAATAATGTACAGAACACAATACAAAACAATTTGGTCCAAATTAAAAAAAAAGAGAGATTTAAATAGATGCCATATTATTTATACCTACTGTTAAGTATGGAGAGTTGCCTATCTCAAAACTGAAGAAGTAGCCTATGCAGTTTCTGATCAGTTAAAGTGATGGGCTAACATTGTGGTAGCGCTGCAGCCGAACATCCGGACCGGACGGACAATCTCCGAATTTGGCAATATCGGACGGACCCCGAACGAACCGGACATTGCCGATGGTCCGATGATTCGGAAGATAAACGTCCCCGACATCCACCACTTGTTGAAATGGTGCGCCAAGTGAAAACGTGTCCGGTTTGACAAGAAAATTGTTGCAATATTTCATGCACCGTTTGTCTGGGTTTTTTTCTGTTTTCAAACCACAAATTTGCGGTAGCAAGTAGCAATGTTTGAAGATATTTTGTGTTTGTGTGGGACTCGGTATTGCATCTTGTTTGTACTTTGCCGTCACACAAAGTATGGTGAGTGAAAGCTTAGCGAGGACACCGTAATTCAAAACATAGTGTGAAATCGCGAAGTCAACTGAGCTTCTACATCAAAGAACAAGCCGTCCTGGCGCAAATTGACAGGGTGATTGACTGGGTGATAGACTGATAGTGACATCTATACGTTATGGGTAAACTGATTGGTTCAATTAACACATTAGACACGCCCTGG
>JZLH01S0125285.1:0-10302 GCA_001188425.1 Eucidaris tribuloides
AATTCTAACATACATGACATGAATAAAAAAATTTAGATGTCAATTACAAGAGGAGTATAAATTCCAATGGTGGGTAATGACAGCCCGCAAAGCAATGCCCACGCGCGCTACCAGCACGATCATGCACGAAGTCGACGTGTTCCAGTTATCGGGCCATGCCACACTACGAGTGCAACTATGACTTTTCCATGTAAACAGTGATGGCCTGATATTTGGATGGAACTCTCCTCCAAGGAAATTCCAATCTTTACATTTACAATTAAGGAGAAATATCAAAAAGCATCTTGAACTTACCTTATAAATCACAAGTTGCTGATCTGTCGTCCATAGCAAATAACAAAAAATATAAAAATAATAAAATGCTAACTACTGGCACGGAATCTGCCTTCGATTAAAAGGCAGTTCGTCAGCGTGCCTGCAAATTTCTGGTCGCGTCGCATTACCTTTTATAGTTTCAGACAGACCGGGCTAGCGAACAGCGCCGATCACGGAGAACTCGCCGCGCTTGCCGACATATTCGACGACTCGACGTACCACACACGGCCGTCCGAACAGTGGGACCCGAGAACAGTCCGACTGGCAAGCCGAGTCTTGGCGTACGCCGCAGGTTTTTCGGCTGAGTCGGGTTGTCCGGATTAACATTATTATTGCGCCACAGACTGCGGAGTAAGCGCAACGTTGTGCGATGGTTTGTAGGTTTGATGAACAGGCACTTAAATGAAACGAACGTAGATGGCGTTATTACACTGGAGACTAAGTCAGTTGATACGGCAATCACTGTCAACACACGACTTGGACAATCTGTGTGAGGTGTGTGACGTCACATAAAAATTTCGAAGACGTTCTCGCGCGTAAGTTTTTCTGACTCTTGTTAATTTTCTTCCTTTTTTCTTTTGTAATTTTTAGTGGTAATATCGATATTGACAAGTAGGGTCCATGGTAGTATCGATAATTGTTAATCTGAAAGAAAATGAATGTTTCTTATGGGCCTCTGTGAAACCGTAATTTTTTTAAATGTAAACTTACTTTTGTACAGGGCAAGGGGCAATATAGCATCTGTTTGCACTATATTCCCCTTGCTTGTATGGGTCCATGCAGGGGTCATTGACACACAGCCTGCCTAGTATTGCCTGGTCGTTACAACGTGACTACGTCTACGACTGAATTTAAAGGGTACCAACACCCTGAAAAATCAAATTTGTGTACAGCTAGAATACACAACAAATAACAACTAGACAGATTCATAGCTCGCTGATGTGATCATATTTTGATAATAATAATCATAACATTTTGGAACTCAGTTCGCGCGTTCAATCTCAGTTCCGTAAACGCCGGTTATATGCGTGCGCGTTCTGAGCTATACGCGGACATTTTTTACAAAACTATCGGAGTTCATGATCGATCTGTGTGTACGCAATATACCACACCGTTGTCGTGTTCCTGATCAAAAAACGTTGCAAAGTTTCAGCCAGTCTATCTCAAACAGTCTTTATCCAAAAAAGTTGCTAAGTGTGAGACGTTTCGGTCGCAAAACAGCGGACCGTTTCAAGGGTCGAGACTCCGTCGAAAGTGGCTACCAATTGATTGTCAGTCGCGCTCGCTTGAGAAACTCGCGTGCACTTGCACAGGCTCAACTCGGCTGTGTAGCTTACAGCAAGGCAATTGCCGCGCGTAATTGAACATAAAATGGATGAAGACAGAAGCCTGTATTGAGGGATGACATAGTGATATACATAGTTTTAAAACATTTTTTATGCCTATAATATACTTCCTGTATCTAAATGCACAATCGAGCTATGGATATTATTTGGAGGAAAGTCGGTCAAACTTAGTAATGTCCCCACTGAGCGCTGCATGCCGCGCCGCAAAACGCCCCGCGGTGGTGGGTGGTAGACTGAACGGTTTCTGGTGGTGAATCAACATCCATTATTTTGTAGAATCTCTTCTTCTTCATGCAATATACGCGACGCACGCCCGTCCTTTTGTTGCAGACTTTTTCTTTAAATTACGCTTTCAATAAATGAAGTAATTTGCACAATTCAGTACAGGATGCTACACGCGGCTAATCGCCGCTACTTCGCAAGAATAGCACAAACAGGATTCCGGGTCTTTTTGATAAAAAATACTTGTGACATTTTTGCCATTAACACAGCGTCGCTATTAAGACAAATCACTGCAGACGTATATTCAAGTTCATAACGGCGCAGGAGTAGAACACTATATACTGTTTGCCAACAAATATAAACCGATCCGTAGGGCCGACATGACTTTGTATGTCACACTTTATTTTTGCATCATATGGAGCCGAATATTACCACTGACAATTCATTTCCGATTGTAAAAGCAAGCACCCGAAATTTGTTTTAGTATCATATGAATCCGAATAGGTCTGTATCCATAATTTATTTCCGATCGGGAAACAACTACACCTGACATTTCTGTTTAGCGT
Source organism: Eucidaris tribuloides (assembly GCA_001188425.1). Classification (NCBI taxonomy): domain Eukaryota; kingdom Metazoa; phylum Echinodermata; class Echinoidea; order Cidaroida; family Cidaridae; genus Eucidaris; species Eucidaris tribuloides. Next base: position 2,450 of record JZLH01S0125285.1, read on the forward strand.
GATGTGGAGCTAAATATAATTTATGTGCACCCTTTATCCTCGATATACGTTTTTATTTTAACTGGCTGGATCGGACCAGTAAAATCGACCGACAGTGAACTTTACAGGTCCCCGGACCGTCGTATCTGCGGCACTCTAGCCAAACGGCAATACTGTTATCGATCAAGACGTTTGACAGAAAAAATATCGATAGCGCGATCGATCGATTGATAGTATCGGGTGATCGAGTAGTCTACGCCAAGTCGTTTTTTACTTTATTTGTTGTTTGAAATTCACATTCAAACCTCAATAAATAAAAAACGGAGTAATCATAAATGCTAATATTTTGCAGAGGGCATGGCACAAATATATTTTACATGTATAGCAAATAAATTACTCAGGGTGTTGGTTCCCTTTAACAAGCAATCAACACTTACATCTGCGATCATTTTACAGCTCTTTATCTTCTGAGGTGCAATTTTCGAAAAGAGTGCATAGATAAGTGCTTCTGTCGTTCTTCTGTCCAAATTTCCGACGTACCTGATACGGAAGCATAAAAATACAGGAAAATATTAACGTTACATGCATTCAACTCGAACTCTCTATCGCCGGTGAATGAGAACGCCACACATGCATTAGCTATGCTACGTTTCAATTTCGAGAAAAACGATAGAATTTCAACGATCATACTCACAGTGTTCGTGGATGAGAGTCATCTTCGTACATCTGAAACTGAAACAGAAGAAAATACAAATATTATTAAATTAAATCACACGAATCGAGCGTCGAAAACAATTCTACCAAATGAAATCAATCTCACCGTCTGTCCATAGTACCCCATGTCCATGACGTCCATGTTTCCTGATTTGGGGAAACTAGTCGGGGATCATACGGCGCGGGCCTTGGCGCGAGCGGAAAAATCACCCATCTAGTTGAATGCGAAAGATCCCCAAGTGCAGCACCCACGTGCGCCACAAGGATCTAAAACTTGACAAGCATGCATAGCTAGCATGCAGTACAGTCAGTCTCGTCGTGATTGTCCTTCCGAGTTGCGATAAAGATTTGCATTGCGCATACTTCCCTCAAGTATGATACTGCTTTGTGTTTTTGTCTGTTTCGTTGTCTTTTACTTTGTTTTGTTTCTATAGTATGGTTTCGTTTGGTTTCGTTTAGTATTGTTTCGCTTTGCTTTCTTTTCTATTCCTTTATTTTTGTTTCTTCTCTTCTCTTCTCTTCTCTTCTCTTCTCTTCTCTTTTCTAGGCTCTTCTCTTCTCTCCTCTTCTCTTCCCATCTTTCCTTTTCTTTTCTTTTGTTTCTTTTCTTTTCTTTTACGTTAGCTTGCTTCACGGCGATATTCTCCTTTCTCAATATACTTTCTTACTCCATGATTCGTGAATTTCCGTTAGTGATCATTATTTTAATACTTTATATATCCCGGGTGATCTAGCATAATTAATCCATGCATACTGGAGTTCACTTTTAATGGGGCGACGGGAGGTACAGTCAGGTACTTCGTATGAGATCGGGATGATGCTGTAAATTTTGCGATGCGCGCTTTTGGGGGAGCCTTCTCTTGTGCTCAGTGCTCACTTGCGAGATGGACTTGTCCCTCTTATCTCACCTTGTATCGAATTAAGAGCGGAATCTCCAACCGAGAGGGTAAATTTATTTACTCCCGCGAGAGGGAAATGCAGAGGAAAGCACTCCACTCCACAGTAGACTAGATTTCACACCGAATCGGAGTAGGGATTTTGCACCGAATTCATGGAATTGGGGTGGTTTCCCCCCGGGGGGGCCAGTCAAACATAATGTTGTACACATGCGTGACCAAAAAAACGCGTTTAAAGGGGTGTTATTTAAGTTTTAGACGCGGACCGGGCGTGCACGCGTTAAGGGTATCAAAAACACCGATTTTCAACAAAAAGGGTGGTTTTGAAAGACTGTCATGACTGTTCAAACGCATTTAGGGTATTTTTTCCCCGAAGCTTTTTTTGAAAGACTATAGTCAAACGTATTTAGGGTATGTTTGGAGGCTAAAATGTGTAAATGAAGCACGCAAAAAACTCGTTTAGGGGGTTATTTTGCAGACGGAGAAAAACTTGTTTAGGGGGTGTCTGGAAATAATTTGGTCACGCATGTGTACAGCACTATGTTTGACTGGCCCCCCCGGGGGTTTCCCACTTTCACTGCTAACTGGAGCGGATTTTCATTCCTTATAATTGGGGTGGATTTCACTCCTGCAGGGTGAACCGTGGATTTCACTCCTAATTTGAGTGGATTTCATGCTGAATAAAAATGGTTTTCACACCTAGTGGTTTTCACAAATTGGAGTGGATTTTACGCCGAATGGGAGTGAATTTCACGCATGTTGTGGATTTCATACCGAATTGGAGTGGAAGGATTTCACTCCTTATTGGAGTGGATTTTAGTCCAAATTGGAGTGAATTTCACTTCTTATTGGAGCGGATATCACGTCGAATTAAAGTGGATTTCACACCGAATTAGAGTGGATTTCACTCCTGCCTGGAATGGATTTCACTCCTAATTGGAGTGGATTTCACACCGAATAAGAATGTATAGGCCTATTTCCGCACTGTAGTGGAGTGGTTTTCCCCGGGGAGGGGGGGGGGGTACTTGCCTAGTAAGGTAAACGGGAATTTGCCACTCTAATAGGTGACTTTTTCGCAAAAAAATCCTTAAACATGGGTATGGTTTGGGGGAAAAAATTCTTAAACATGGGTCATGATGTTGAAATTTTACGATTTAAGCTAGATATTTTCGCCTATTTCATCGCTAAAATGCAAAAAAAAAATGCCACTTTTCTTAAGCGGCACACCCCCGTCGGAATCAAATCTGAGTACCCCCCCCCCCCCGCCGGGGTTTTCATGCGAGATCGGATTTCACGCCAAATAAGAATGGGTTTCACACCGAATTCTGATGGTGCCGATTTCACCCCTACTTGGAGTGGATTTCACTCCTAATTGAACTTGGATTTCATTGCTCATTATAGGAGCGGATTTTACTCCTAACTGGAGTGGATTTCACATTAAATTGGGGTGGATTTCACGTCAAATCGAATTTCACGCCGAATGAGAATGAATTTCACATAGTGGATTTCGCTCCTATAATTTGGGTGGGTTTCATTGAGGTAGATTTCATTCCAAGTGGAGTGGTTTCACTAACTTGTGAGGGTATCACTCACTGGCGTAAATCTATAGGGTTATATCGCACGGGGCAAATTAACCGACAAATTTCCCGAAATTCAAGGGCTATTGTTTGAAAGGGGGACACCGGCAACATGCATACACCACTATCTCCAAGCATTGGCATTTTCCCTTTATTGTGATTACATTTTAGGCCTATTGCGAATAGTGTTTCTCATTATTTTTGTATTTTTCTTTTGGCTGTAATGTAAAAGCACTTAAATAATACTTTGTAGTTGAGTTTCTTGACCGATATCGATGTGCGAGCGGAGCGAGCGAGAAAATCGTTAATGCCTGTTCAGCCAAGGGCGTAGGCTGCGGGTTGGGTGCACTGGGTGCACGTGCACCCCCCCCCCCTCAGTTTCCACCCTAATAGAAAAAAAAAAGAAAGAAAGAACAGAATAAAATAAAATAAATATTTGAAAAAAACAAGAACAACAAGAGTGTAGCCTAGGGGTGCACGGGTGGTGACTGTTGCACACCCCTCCCCCTGCTGAGCAGGGAGTTTGAGCAGAGGAGTTCTGCCCCTGGCAAGCAAAAGGAAATTTGCACCACCTTTTCTGCTTTCAACGCCTGATTTTCTCAACTTTAGTTCCACCTCCCCACGCCCAAACCAGCCTACGCCCTTGATGAAGCTGCATGATGTCCAATAACATCAGCTGAAATGAGATTGAGAGATTAAAAGAGTAAAAGACTTTTAATTATTAATGCGAGCGAGCCTTAGAAATTAAAGTAAGTTGCTCTAAGTCCATCAGGAAGAATGGGCACGAATTATCAGGTATTTACTCCTCAGAGACCACGATATCAGGTAGCAAAAGGCGGAATTCGTACGGGCACATCCAAAATTTGAATAGAGACGGAAAGGGACATTTTTTTTTAAATCTGAACATGCTGAAAGGGAATATGCATAAAAGGGGCATTTATTACAAGGGATCATTTTTTTTGCAAAAACTTTAACAGCACAATTATCAAAAAGGAAAATGTCGTAGAAAGAAAGGAACTATTTTTAAGACATTATCAGGTGTAAAAAAAAAAGGTTCATTAAATAGACGGGGATGTAATGTCTAATTTGACCAATGGAAAATACATGAACAATGCGAGATATTGATATCGGAAACATCTGGACAATATATTCAGCATTTTATCGGCATTAATTTGATAAATTATTAAATAGAATAAAAATGAATTGGAAAGTGACAGTATATTGTGGCGACTAATCATGCTATAATCCCATCCCTGAAAAGTGGTCGGATATATCCCAAGACCCCCCCCCCGCCCCCCCCCCTACGTCAGTGTACTTTAGTACATAGAATTGCTGATCGCTGTCTGACAGTAATACACTCTAAAACTAAAGTTTTGAATAAACGTCGGAGGAATTACACTTTTTCAAAATGATTAATAATATATCATGTAGGCCTACATGTAGTCAGGTAGTGCAGGGTACAACCTTAAAAATAAGGCCATACGCAGGAAACTCTCGGGGGCCAAAATAATATTAAAATTAGTGAGGGAAAATGCAAGCCGAGGGAGAGTAGCGACCGAGGGATAGCTTTTGCGTTTATATAGAATAAAAATTGAACGATCTTAAGCATTTTAACGGCATTATGAGGAGGAGAAATTCTCACTACTTTAACAGTTTTATCAAGGATTTGTTGATATATTGTTTTTTCTTGTACAGGCCATCCCCCGTCTCCGAAAAGTGTGGGCGATATCGCCCCCCCCCCCCACACACACACACACACACACACACACACACACACACACACACACACACACACACACACACACACACAACACTACACTACACACACTACACACACACACACACACACCCGCGCGCGCACACACACACACACACCACACAGCACACACACACACACACACACACACACACACACACCACACACACCACACACACACACACACCGCCACACGACACACCACACACACACACACAACACACACACCACACACACACACACACACACACACACACACACATCACCACACACACACACACACACACCACCGCGCGCACACACACACAACACACACACACACACACACACACACACAACACACACACACACACACACACACACCGGGATTTACGCCAGTGCATGATTGGCGTAACTGTACACGTGACGGAGCAGAGCGACCGAGCGGTAGTTTGTCTTTGCAATTTTAACCCGTTCCCTCCGAGATTCTGGAAATCCCACAGAGTTAACACAGGGCACATCCGGTTCCCGTAGCCAACGGGTTAATCGTCGAAAAAGCAATTTCTTACGCATTTGATCTTGAAGAAAATTTAACAAGAAAGTAGTGCAATCTAGCGATGGTGGAATCCAGAAGATCAATAGGGCTAGATGGTATTTACTACTTCGTCAAATGAGACCCAAAATTCACTAACAATTTCGATAAATTTACCAAACAACCAACATTTATTAATTTTTTCAAATATTGGACTTTCGCAAAATGTTATTTTATAAACTTTGTTCTCTATTGGGGCGCGCAATATTAGAGTGAAATTGATTCAACTATCAAGCAAGGCACCGACAATATCCCCTTTTCGGTCAAATTTTGAACATCTTTAAACATTATTTACCAATTACATTTAGAAGTGGAGTGTAAAATTTTGAACGATATTATATGCGTGGGAGCAGAGCGGCCGAGCTTTAGAAAATTTTCGTACTTTTAAACCCATAAAACCCTTTTCTAATGTATTTTGCCCTGTAGACTGGGAGGGAGGGGGCGCAAAATCCTTACGGTTCATAATTTTCTTCCCTTTTTCCTTTTTCTCTTTTGCGTTTTTTGAGCCCCCTATATAGAAGTGGCACCCGGGGCACTTGCCCCCTCTGCCCCTCCTTATACGCCATGTTTCACTCCTACATACTTGGAGTGGATTTCACTTTTAATTTTGTGAAGTGGGGATTTCACATCTAATTGGAAAGGATTTTAGTCCTATACTTGGAGTGGATTTCACTCCTGCATGGATTCACTCTCAAATTGAATGGATTTCTACTCTACATGAACTGATTTCTGTTATTGTATGTAACTTCAAGGGAAAGTGATAAGACTTATACCCGACTTATACATGCTTTGTATTAGCGTCGGTCAACTCGACTCTGCAGTGATACATGTATATCCTATTAGAGATTACTTAAAGGCAATGTTCACCCTGACATCAAGTTGGTTTTAATAAAAGCAGAACAGTGAGAGAAACATATTAATGAAAGTTTGGCGAAAATCCAACAAAGAATAGCGGAGTAATGAACTTTCAAAGTTTTAAATTCGTGACGTCACATGCGAGCAGCTCCCCCATTGTCATGTTATATAAATTTCATTATACCATTTTCTCAGAAAATTTAAAATGATGTTATACCTGTGCATTCAATATATAATTAGAAACAGTATTTCATACATGCTTCTATGAAAAAAAAATCATTCAATTGTCATGAACCAATAACAAGTGACAACTGCTCGTATATGACGTCACAAAATTAACACTTTGGGATTTCATAACTCCGCTGTTTATTCTTTGGTGGATTTTCGGCAAACTTTCATTGATATGTTTCTCTCATTTTTCTGATTTTATTAACCAACTTGACTTCTGGGTGGACCTTGCCTTTAATTTCCGGTGTCAAAATCACTCCTATTCTGAGTAACATGGTGGTTAGATTCATTCTTTTCAGAGTGATTTCCATTATAGTCCACTCTTATGGGAGTCAAAATATTCTCCCTCTCATTGGACAGAATATTCCACTCTTTTGCGTTTTGAGAGTTCATAAATCCTAATAATTTATGGGCGATTGCACATGGTAATTTAGGGAATCGATGAAAATCACAATGGCTAGAGATACAAAATGAACACAAAATAACAACACAAGTAGAAACATGTAGCGAATTGCATTCACTTACTTTTACAAAATGTGAGAAGGTGCTAGTCTTCAACATGACTTCCATCTCTATCAATGCAGATCTGGCATCTTTGAAACAAAAGGCATGTGAAACTGCTCGCCAAATCATCTGTGAATCCTATTGGATGACCTCTAAAACTGGATAATCCAAGAAATGGATACCATCCAATATCATCCTATTTGTATATCACAATCGCTTCAACTGGAGACATTTTACGTGTCCTCATGAGTTTGGAAAACTAACTTATGCGCACACATTTTAAAGAAAAGGTTGAGGTCCTCAGTTGGTATGCCGATATAACAATACGAAGTATAATCGGTATCACGGTAACAACAACAACTTGTAACAAAGGCGATATTAGAACACTTATGTTACACATTCATGTTGTTACTTGATTTGATTCAAATTAAAAATATATATTTAAAACCATACAATATGAATCACTATTGTAAGATATGGGTAAACAAAGCAAAAAATAGGACAAAAACAAATCATAAAGGAACAATCGAAATAATGTCATATTGCACAGTATGTAATCATCTTTTTCTTGAATAATGGAGAGAAGTACAACTAGTATAAAGTTTACAGTTCTAGTGGAGTGGAGATTTATTGTAAAGTGAACTTCTTGTGTATAGAAAGGAAATACATTTTTATGTTTGTTGGATGATACCGGGAAGATGACTGGATGGATGGATGGAAGTGTGTAATTGTTGGTTGGGTTGGGGTAGGGGTGGGGTAGGGGTGGGGTACGG
>JZLH01S0125293.1:0-12298 GCA_001188425.1 Eucidaris tribuloides
CATTTGCAAATGCACCAATTTAAAGAGCTTGGGGACATTTTGCTTTTTGTCATTTAATCGTGCTGTAGACTTGTTGCATGAAAAATTGCATCAATTATAACCCGATAAAAGTCCTTGTAAAGACAAGATTCAAAATATACACGAGCACGCACGCAAACACGTGAACAAACAAACGCCCACAAAAGAAATGCAAACACCTCATCCATATATGTATTCTATATGGTTATGGCTCACAATACATTATACATAAATTATTGTGAAAATGGAATACGAAATTTATTTTTCTAGGTAATTAAACTACGTGTATTAAAGATCGTAGGATTTGAGTTGAGTTTTTTTTTTTTTTTTACAGACTGAATGTTGACTCAATGTTGCAGTTTAGTTTTGGGGATTTTTTGTTATTTAAAAGCTTTATGCCCCAAAGTCATAACCCTGCAATAATAGATTCTGAATGTCTTTAGTTTTTTTTTTAAATTAGTTAATGAAAAATCTCGGGGGGACCCCCCAAAATTTTACATTATAGCATGCAAAGGGTTAAAAAGGCATTAAGGTTATATGTGTTATACCTCATCTGAAAGAGCAGACTCGGCTCTTTTAGATGAGGTATAACTCATATAACCTTTTTTTGTCTTTGTTTTTTTTAATTAATTCAATGAAAAATGCGGGGGACCGCGCCGAACATTTTTGAGCTATATTTTACATTATAGTGGCATCGCAGGGTTAAAGAAGTTATATGAGTAATAACCGTCATCTGAAAGAGCGCTGCGTCTGCTCTTTCAGATGAGGTATAAACACATGTAATCCTTAAGGCCTTTTTAACCCCTTTAGACTGCTATAATGTAAAATTTTTGGGTGGGTTCCCCCCACCGAGATTTTTCATTAATTAATTAAAAAAAACTAAAGACATTCAGAATCTATTATTGCAGGGTTATGACTTTGGGACATAAAGCTTTCAAATAACAAAAAATCCCCAAAACTAAATTTGGGCTTTAAGTGAAAACAATGTAGTCCACAATGTAGTACCAGATGACGGAATTTTCGTTATACACAATTGCCAACATAAATATGAATTAATATTAAGCGGGATTCGATTTATAATGCATCACGGAATAAAGCAACAACGCTGAATTTATTCGAAGTAATGTTAGTGCTCATATTGTCTACACCGACCCAAAATCTAGATCACTTATTACCTCAAAAATTGATAGTCTTTCAAACATGATGAAAAAAAAAAGCGAACAAGACGTGATTTAATATGATTCTGCGATAGTCGATTCGAAGGCAAGCGACGAAACCCAATTATCGTTTCCCTGTGTGGCTGACGTAACACAAATTACGAAGTGAAAAGTAAGTGCTCCGACTCAGAGTACACATGTACAGACAACAAATCAAGTAAGACAGAAAATTCAATTTTCATTTTCGAAGATAATAATGAATGTTGCTGACGTCGGCTGGTGGAATATCGGAACCTAAGGACCCTTTCCCACTTTTACGAACTATTCAGATGTGGACCGAACCCTCACGAGCTTTTGCTTCGAATTGTATTCCTTAATGGTTCGGATATGACACTGTACATATTTTCATTTCTGTGGATTAGTGGAATGACAGTTACGTAACATAGCTGAAAAACAATTCTTCATGGTTGCTTGGTCGTGTGTTGTTGGAATCATCTTACGTTCGTGATACATCGTGACGGTTCGTGATAGCATAGTAACAGTTCGTGACAGGACCGCGATAGTTTGTGATGTATCGTGACAGTTCGTGATAGCACAGTGAAAGTTCGTGACAGGGCCGTGCATGACAGTTTGTAACGTATCGTGACAGTTCGTGATAGCATCGTGACTGTTCGTGATAGCATCGTGACTCTTCGTGATAGCATCGTGACTGTTCGTGGTAGCATCGTGACTGTTCGTGATAACATTATGATAGTTCGTGATAGCATCGTGACTGTTCGTGATGGCACCGTACTGTTTGTGATAGCATCGTGAGAGTTCGCAAGTCGGTGAGACAGTCTGTGACGGCATCATGACAGTCCGCAACGGCATCGTCAAGGTCTATGCCTGACGACGTGAAATGTATTGCAAACAATTCAAAAACCGTTGTCGGGTGCCGCGAGCCCGTACAACTTCTGAAAACATATTAAGGCATGTCAACACGGCCTACTCGACGTTGGAAAAACGTCAACCGGAATAACCAAAACTAAAGTAGGCTATACACTGCACGACGCGACGGTTTCAGAAACGGTCATCGCTTCGTTCGATGTAAAGCCGCCTTCAGATCGTGAAAGTGGAAACGGGGTTTAGAAATCAATGAATATGGAATGAATTGCAGGTCGTAACCAGCATTTAGTGTTCATAACGTACTAGAAAATTAGGACATGCATTCCCATTTCCACATTAATGCATCCCGCAATGATTGTGAATGTTACCATGGTGACAAACAGCTAAGTGGTATAGTTATTTCGTCTCAAGCGTTCCAAAACTCGGAAAAAATAAGGTCAGGTATTTGTCATGATGAAGAAATTACTCTTCATTTTATGTTAATAGTTATATGAATACAGTGCGAATGCACATGTCATATGGTATGGCTTATAATGGTATTTACATTCGTTGCATAAGGATTCCATAACATTTCCATAACATATGAATTGTATAAAATATGGCAATGACACATGGAGTGGTATCAAAGATAGATCTTTTTCATTCACCCAGTTTTGATCGAGTTTTGATCGAGATCAAGATTATTAAAATTATTATTTTGTTATACATGTACCTAACGAAAAAAATATTACGTAGGAATATATACAACTTCAAAAATCAAGAGATATACAAGATGTAGAACCTCGTTAAAGTCTCAATCAAACCCAATTTGGACTACGAATGTATTAAAAGTCTATGGTTGAGAATAAGATATTACGAATTTCTCTCGATAAATGCTAGATTACGAAGTACATGGGGAGTATTATTTGAACTACGTCACCAACTTGGTTGCATGCATTGTACGACCTTCAAAGACAATACGCGACATAAAAAGATAGCACTTCGTTTTTACATCAGTTTGGAAGAGACCTCCGACATTAAACCACTATAACAGTGTTGCTTCCACACCTGATTAAATATGCCCTCGAAGCTGAAAAGAAGAAAGCATCGCTGTGCTTGCTTGATCTATTTGCAACACGCCTTTGACTCTTGGCGCCTTATTCTGGCTGAACCATTGTAAAATTATTAGGTAGTGATAACCTAACTCCCCGTGCAGGTAAGCGTGCATCATTTATGAACCTTCTACAATCGAAACTCACTCGTGGGATTTCACCAGGTGCACTACATTGCGATGTATACTTGTATAAGGGAACGCGGATCATAAAGAAGATTCTCTGCGACTTTTTTATTCATATTTTCTCGCGGCGATTGTGTGGGGGGGGGGGGGATCTCCGGACGGTTCGATATCAAATGAACGTTATACCGCCAACTAGACGAGCAAAAATACCTACTTTGATATCGAACGGCCTGGAGATAATCATCGAGATAATTATTGTAGACGAAGTGCGTGTACATGTAAGCAAGCTAGCTGCGTCTGGGCGACTTGGATGTCCGCTTGCATTGCGGGCTATGTCAGAGATCCATGTAAATAATCAAAAGACATCTGCACCGTGGTCAATTATGGTTATAATGAGACTGAGCCGAGGTCTAGATGGAGCAAGACGGAATTAACCCGTTGGCTCCTAGAAGCAGATTTACTATGTATTAACTCTTTGGGAATTACCGAATCTCGGAGGCAACGGCTTAAGAAGAGAAGTGTAATGAAACACGCTGAACTTGGACGAGTAAAGGTCATACATTGGGGCGGCGTACGTACAACCACCATGTGTTTTTCTGGGCCGAAAAAAAAATTCTGGCTTGTTATTCATCAAAATAAACGATAGACTGTTGTCCTCTTACTATCAATGATCAATACATTTGCGTGTATTTTAGTTAATGTAGTATAGATACCGGGCATAGATAAAAGAATGTACGTTTTTGTCGAAAATGTTACATTAGTAATAAATATTGTACATATCAATTCTTCAACGTAAAGCAATACCACCAATAAATCAGATGAAAATGCACAGACTCAATGAGTCCTTGTGAAAAAAAAAATCTAGAATTTCCTACTCGAAAAAAAAGGCTAAAGCCTTAAAGCTCAGTGATATGATTGGGAGAAATAAAAAATGCCTTTAGAACCAAACTGGTTGAAAGATAAACCAAATGTTCACCAGCTGAAGTGGATTTCCTGGCTGGAAGAATTTGTCTTGAGTTTGTTTACTTAAGGAGAATCAAGCACGAACGTGCCAACAATTTAACTTTATCGGGGCACGATAGATTTAATCCCTATAGAAGGCTACACTACAAATTTGTCTGTTACAAGGCATACTAATCACCTTTTTTTTTTTAAATGAGTCAACTTTTGACTACAAAATTTTCACAGTAAAATCCATGCAATAATTTACTTGATTCTAGAATAGTTTTACTCCAAGTTGAGGACTACTCCCAATCATGTCATTTACTTTTAAATATTATGGAGTTCTCCTTCATCGAATAAAAGACTAAATCCATATTAATGGGAAATTAAATGATATAACTGTGTGTCCAAACAAATGCCATTGAATGGACTTAAAGTGTGACGAAAGTTGATGAGGATAGGTGATCCATCTTGCAGCGAGATCCCTTCGTGAATCGTAAAAATTATGACAACGGTCAATGCGAGCGTAGACATGAAAAAAATCATAGAGTTCACAGATCTCTTGCACAAAAACCTATTATTCGTGGATGAATTCACGAAGTCGCCGTAGACTAAATTTCAACCAGAAACTGGAAGTACTACAATGGCGGATCGTGGAGACATAACATTCACTATTGACATGCCGGCATCCATCCTACACATTTCTATGGATACAATTGTATAATTATAACACTCAGTCGTTCAACTCGATACCCTGGAATGTTGACAGTTTCCCTGACTTTAACGGAGTAGTCAAACAGATCCTTTGCACCGAAAGCATCCTGGTAAATGTTTGGATATTTCCGTGATTTCCTCTGTGGAAATTCAAGCAATGCTGTTCATTCCATCAAGCCATCCCAGAGGTAAAACGTATCCAGTTTGCGTCAATACTTAAGCGGAACTTCGTGATAATCGTTTCGAATAAAGTACGCTAAGCTGACGTAACAGCCGGATTCTCGCCTAGGTCCTGTAATTGGGGTCCATTATTTGGTTACAATTTGTCAGCCATGATCTTAAAGACACAAGTTAACAATGACCTCAGTACTTTAAAGGCAGGGCATCCCTTTTGCAGGCCTAAAAACTAATATTGTGTAAATACAATGGCATTTAGAAGAAAATGCCATCTGGGAACCTTTAGCAAAGTATAAGAGCTAGAAACTCAGTTTTAGTGGAATAATAGTGACCGTTAGATTCTGATTTGAATTTTGTTCTCGCGAGAGAAAAATTTCTACCATAGAACGTACACTAAAAGGCTATTGTTTTTCTGTCGCATTTTTCAAATTCTAGGTAATTAGTGATCCCCAGATTTCACAGACATACCCTTCATCAATAGCCTAAGGGCATAAGTTATCTTTTCCTGGTCTGCGGGGATATTTGTAAATGAGATCCACTGCCTTTCATAATAAATAAATAAATAAAAATTTGGGCTACATAATCTTCTGTGCTCTAAGTGTCTGTAATAAGATCTAAAAATGAAGCCCTGAAAAAATGTACTTAAAGGTAATCTTTTAGGGCTTTAAAAGAGTCAAATCTACATTATCCACTGTGACCTTCTCCTAATCTTGTCCATTTACCATTTTATATTTATATTATCATTATTTAATATGTTATTACTAAATAACATGTTATAATAATATGTTATTATCAAGTTAACTTCAGTATTATGTTAATGCTATCATGAAATTGATAATATTTTCGTTGAATTTTATAGTAGTCTTGGTGTTCGTTTGTTAATTTATTGTATTTTTATTTATCTATTTTTGTTGTTGCTTCTTTATTTGAATTTGAATGTGTAATTTTTATCTTATAATTTTGTTGTATGTAATTTTCTCTTTGTCTTTGTTCATATTTGTTACGGACTTGCTGAAAAACAGCCCAACGGCTGATGACAAATATTGTATCCCTGTTTAAATAAATACATAAACAAACAAACGTTTCCTCCAATAGACTAATGTGTTCTAGGTCTACTTTATACTCAGCCGGAGCTATAAATGTTTATTCTTGCACACCATGGCACTGGCAGCATAACTTTCTAAACTTGTGTATGCTTGGATGTTTGTTTCTTCATTTAAGCACTATTTTGTAAATGAGATATTCAAGGTCCACAATGTTAGCTTGAGTCTTTAAAGAAGCCGCTGGTTATGATTATTAGAACTTCTACCACTACTAGTACTATTATTATTACTAATTATGATGATAATAGCAATAATAATAATAATACTATTAATAATAATAGTAGTAGTAGTATAGTAGTAGTAGTAGTAGTAGTAGTAGTAGTAGTAGTAGTAGCAGTAGATGTTGTAGTAGTAGCAACATAGTCGTGACCAAAAAACAACAACAATTTATATGGATTTTAAATGATTTGCTGCATGGAATGACATAACGCTCATCTACTGACATCTGGTATTTATATCTTAGTATTTCTCACTTGATTTATGACATTATGCACCAAAATAAATTTTAAAAAAGATAAACGGGGTAAGGGTTGTTAGTGTCAGGGGATGATGTCAGAGGAAAAAAGTGTGTCTTGCTGAAGTTAAAAACAATGCTTGTGTGCAAGGCAAGTTTGAATAATGCATCACTCCCTCGTAATCGAATTCCCCCTAGTGATTATGAAGGCATGAAAAATTGAGATGGTTGTCTTGCGCGGTGTTTGCATCGAGAATAAAAAAAAATTAAAAAATCCAATCAAACTTGTATAGCCGCAGCTGAGCGTTCCTTCCTATATAACTTGACTGATTGGGTATTGAGCACACAAAACTTGACTCATTTGATTTATAACCTTGCGGTCATTTTCCCTGGATAATTTATATTTTAAGAACATTTTTGATTGAATATTAAACGTAAAGGGGTGTTTTTTAACCAGGTGTATTTTATTCACCTTAAAAATAGCCAAATTGGCAGCATCTTTGAATGACCAGGCGATGTTACGTATCACTTGACATGAAATAATCATGCGCATGTCAGATTAAAAATTGTAAGCCTTTCTTATACACTAATCTCTTGATGACGAGCTAGCTGTTTAACTTTTTTTTAGAGACAAGACACATATTGTCATGATAATATCATTTATGTATTATAAAGACCTTCAAACCCCTTCAAGACAGATATTATAAAAAAAAATCATAAGTAAAACGATTTAATCTTTGATGCATGACAATGACTGCAGACACAGATTGAATACTATACATGTTTGGCGACCTGTTGTTTCTTTTTTACTTCAGTATCAGTAATTTCCTCTCTCCTTTTTTACTTTTTATAACCGTTTATAATATTATTGATAACATGTTTATGTCATTCCCCATCAATTGACGTTCATTCATGACTGCCATGTCATCGCTTAGTTCACATCGCATTCTAATACTGCGTGAATGGAAGGGGTCTAGACTTTCTTCGGGAAAAGGAATTGGCAAAAATGCATGAGCACGTTCGATGCAAATTAACTCTCGACGAACCGTACAAACGGGAAGGTGAGAAGGTGAGGGGGCAGAGAACGAAAGAAGGGGAGTTAAAGAAAAGCTGGGTATAGAGACAGGCAACACAAGAGGTCTCTTGAGATTTGTAACGATTTTCTCCTGTTGCTTAAATCCAAGTACCTCGTATTTTTCTTCCATTTACAGCTAACACTTCTCAGTTGTTTGTTACACGTCTACAACATACGTGACCGGCAAGAATTCCTCAAAGACAACAACGCAATCACGCACAATATGGTACAACAGTGACAATACAAAGCTGTCTCGCCATTAAAGACAAAGTTTAACATTTGTAGAGGTTCGATTTAAATAATTGTCAAAATTTGGTATCTAAGCTACATATTACTAATTGAATGGACAAATAATCGTCCTAGAATACATGTACAAAGAGTAAAAGTTACTCTCCCACTGGCAAGATATGCATTGACAAACATCACCTGTTACTTATACCTGCACCTCATTCCTACGTCCTGTGTGATTTATACGGGGGGAAAGTGGACGTGACAGAGGTTGGTACTACTAGCCTGGTGGTTAGGCCACTGACCGGAGATCAGTAGGTTTCGGGTTCGAGTCCTGTTGGATCACTCTTTTTTCTGAGCCATTGAAAATAACAGATCAAGTATTTGATCGTATTTATCATTATTTTGATAATACAGAGATAAACAACAAACTTGTTCTGCATCTAATATTCTCTTTACAACCCTTTCATTCATTGATATAATCAATCGATAGCATCAAACATTAGGAAGTGCTATAATCGTTAAAATTCAGTATGTTCCCACTCACATTTTGTATCAAGTATCGGTCGAATTTTGTTTGTTTTTCTTAGATACTCTCAATGAAAAGTGGTTCTTGGTTCCGATAATCTGTAATACGCATAAAGTTAATATAGATGGTACATCCCGTTTTCGTAGCCAACGGTTTAAATTGTCCCGAAAAAAACTAAGCAAAACATCTACATTCAACATTGGAAACCTTTGATTATAGTGTAATCTTTTTCCCAGAAAAAGAATAAGAAAATCCCCAGAGTTTCACGTCGTGGCCTGCGAGAAATGACTCTTCCATAATCTAGCCATCGAATACCTAAATACAAACTAGGGTTTACCTAGTTTTTTTTTTATTAAAGGTACTATTACTCAAAGCCTGTTTCCACCTTTTGACCCAATAAGAAGAAAAAATGACCCTAATTTTCTTCAATGAGGGGTTTATTTTACATGTACGCTAAAAGAGTGTTGATCTAAACAACTTGTAAGGTTTGTGTGTTCAATTCGTATTTGCTATGATGAAGAAAAACAATTTTTGTCAATGGATTAATTTTGTTTTCATAATTACTGTTCTTGTTTGTTCGTCCACAATGTATTGTTCCTTTTTTCCGTTTAATGTGTCTATACAAGAGTCTCAAAACCTGTTTTATATTTTACTTTCTCGCACAAGCGCGGATGCATACATACGTACTCACAGACTTGCAAACAAACATTGGGGCATTTTGCCTCTGACGTTATAGAGTATCAAGGTTTTTTTTTTCACCAACACAAAATGCTGCTTGTGATGTTTCACTTCGCCGTGCCGCTGCAAATCCTACACGTTAGCTGGAGGATTTATCTCTGTTCATCCATTACTAATTCTGGAGTGATTGACAAGGTATATTATGAAAAGCTCCATTAATTCAACAAAACAGTATTCTTGTTTTCCCCTCAGGGTTTACTTGTTTCCATCGTCATCTTACGATCTTCTCCGACTTCAGTTCGCACTGGTTAAACTCTTTGCTTCCTACACGAGACTAGATTTGATGGGTATCACACAACACACGCTAGGGTCCACAGAGCATCGAGTTTATGCAAAAACGAAGCGATTTGGAAATAACTTTATTATCACATTCGCGAGGTTCGAGGAATATAATCTATTTTACGCTTGATTTTTATTTGAAGATACGTTTTTATATTTGTTGACTGTCCCCGGAATAAATTGTGTATGCGTCGTGACATCTGTACTGATCTGGAACTAAAATCTCAACCTACGCAGCTGCATACAGTCATAGTCTGCCTAACCTATACATAAATTTGATAACACAAGGTTGGATATAGCTTCATGTTGTGTCAATAGGCCAAGTGCATGACATCAGTTACGCCAAAATATTACGGAAGCAAATGAATATGTGATGGTTGCGGAAAATGATATGAAATCTTAACTCTTCCGAAATTCGTACAATGTGTCTTAATTTCATTCTTTTGCCTATGATGATTATTACTGATTGTGAGATTTACAAAGAAATTTCGTTTCTTGTTGTACCTTTCCTTATTCTGTTTTCCTTTGTTTTGCTGTGTCATAAAATTTAGGAGTATAAAGTAATGTAAATTATTTTCAAACGGTCTCTGTGGCGGACCAGAAGTAACAATTATAGTTACTTCTGACTGTGAGCTACCATCACAATTTTAGTGTTTTATCTTATATGTATTTTATAAATTTATACGGAAATATGATATAACGATACAATACAATGACACTAACTGTTAAGGGATACTGTGGTTATTACCAGTGTTATGTGTGTTGTGTGTGTGTGTGTGTGTGTGTTAAAAGGATGTATGTGTGGAGCAACGTTGAGTGTGTTGCTATCTAAAGAAGACAGTACATTACTTACAGTTCAGCATACGCAATTTCCCCATATCTCGTCGACTGTGAATGGGAACGGCATAAAACTTGGAATCCTTGACAAGAAGAGGCGTAAACACTGTACAAGCTCCATGGCAATAGCGCCCTTTTCCTTCTCAAGGAGAACATTTAACAATGTTTTCAGTTTCAAAAAATCTGAGTCACATAATCCTTCATGATGTTTGTGATGAGGTCTTGAAGACGCTATAAAACACTGTGGAAGACCCGCTTAAAAAATTGTCGAACTTTGCCATCTGACTTATCTGACAGTGTTTGAATGGACAAATAAACACCCTAGAACACAAAAATTTGGACAGTTATGCTGCCACTTGTACAATATGTGCAGATACAAATTGGCACATTAATTTATTCTCAGCCGATAGATAATTCTGCAACACAGCAGCATATGGGGAAAGCCGGAATAGTCTCTCAATGATTTTCACTTCTTTAAAGCACTTAATGATCCTTTTAAACTGTAATTTTTTTCAGGGCTTCATTTTTAGACCGTATCAAAGACACTGGTAGCATGAGGAATCATATAGCTCAGATTTTTAAACTGGAAACATTGTTATGCAATGCCTTTAAATTAAGCTCTGAAAACATGTGTATTTAATCTATGAGTACAAGGTTGTTCCATACCCATTCCCCCATAGAGCAATGTGTTACGCCACACGTGACTTGTGTATGCACATGCATCTTGCCAGTGTGAGCATAACTTGCCACTTTCTTGTATTCTAGGGTGTTTATTTGGTCATTCAAGTAGTACTATGTAGCACAACTATCAAACGCTGACATTTTTTTAACTGAAGCTCCACAATGTTGAATTGTATCTTTGACGGCCTTTACAACCGTCACCAATTTATACATGCTTGTCAAAATGGGTTGGTAACATTATCTGGTATATTCATTTTTTTTTATCTAGTCTATAACGTGTATTGACTGCATAGTTGCATATGTTTATCTATTAATTTATTTATTTAGTTAGTTATTTATCTATTAATTTATCACTTTGTTTGTTTATTAATCAATTTATTTCATATGCATATTTATCCATAAATGTATTTACAAAGTTATAATACATATAAGACGTTGCTTTTATGAATACATTCCCAAATTGGGCAGAAGGTTCTATTCATCTGACGACGATATACACTGATATCTGCCATAAGATAACGGAATAATGAATCTGGCATTCACAGAATATTAGTTCAGAGTATATCAAATCAAATATAATGCGCCTTGAAAACCCCACGCAAGTGTAATCAAGTTAAAAGCACGAATATCAAAATGCATCGTGGGGATAATGCAAGCTAACTTTATATACTTAAGAAAGAAGTCTAACGAAATGGAGAGACAGACACGTGGCTGAGATTTAGGTCAAATCGGAGATCCTCTTGCGGTGAGAAATAATCAACATAATTTTGCTCCGGGCTTTGTCGCTAGGGGGACTCGGTAGAAGTGCAAAGTTCACTCCAGGATATTCATAGTTCATTTTAAGATGTGCTTAGATCACGTGGGTGCACTGGATGCTCTTAGTTGACGCTGACAATTTATCTATATCTAGGTAAATAGATGTTAAAATGCATTATGTGCGTGTAAATAATACTCTGTGCAACTGATATTAAATGTACATGATATCATTATTATTATTACTATCATCATCATCATCATCATTATATTATCATTAGTAGTAGTATTGTTTTTGTTGTTATTATTATCATCATCATTATCATCGTCATTATTTCTATTATTCCATATACATCATTCAAACCAATGTAAATATACATATTAGTTTGTGCGTGTGTGTGTGTGTGTGTGTGTGTGTGTGTGTGTGTGTGTGTGTGTGTGTGTGTGTGTGTGTGTGTGTGTGTGTGTGTGTGTGTGTGTGTGTGTGTGTGTGTGTGTGTGTGTGTGTGTGT
>JZLH01S0125293.1:64474-76051 GCA_001188425.1 Eucidaris tribuloides
TCATGTATGACTTATTCATATTAAAAGGGAGTGAATGTCTTTTGCATGTCAAAAATGATCTCTGTTTAAATACACTAGGAAAAATACCATGCAAGAACCTTAAAGGGCAAGTTTAGTTTTGGCGATTTTGTTTTTATTTGAAAGGTTTATACCCAAAGGTCATATCACACCAATAACAGATTCTGAATGTCTTTACTTTTTTTGTAATCAATTAATAAAAACTCTCGGGGGGACCCCCGAAATTTTCGACTATATTTTACATTATAGCATTCAAAGGGTTAATACGGTGTTAAGGGTATCTGAATTATACCTCATTAGAAAGATCAGACTCTACTCTTTCTGATGAGGTACAATTCAGATAACCTTAACACCTTGTTAACCCTTTGGATGTTATAATGTACAATATAGTCGAAAATCTCGGGGTCCCCCCCCCCCGAGATTTTTCATTAATTAAAAGTGTGATATGACCTTTGGGCATAAACCATTCAAATAAAAAAAAAAATCGCCAAAACTTAATTTGTGCTTTAAACTAAGTAAAGGAGCTAGAAACTCAACTTTTGGTGGAATTATAGTGACCGTAGATTTCGAATTGAATTAAAGTATCAAACAGATAAAAATTGTTCTAGAATTCGTTCAGACCCTCATCGTGCATGTGTGTTCATCGTGGAATACTAACTGAAATAATGTTACTGAACTGACTCGGTTCAATGAGCTTCACACACAGACTAAATGACAGTTACTGATAATTACTGATCTTCAAATTGCACAAACATTTCACATTACTTTCACAAGTAGCCTCAGGGCAAAAGTAGTGTTTGGTGTGTCTGCACAAACACTGCACAAACAATCTTGTCTGCACAAACAATCTTGTACCTTCAAATTCACAATTTAACAATCACCACAATTTTGAAAATCTGAGCTACATAATCTTCCATGCTCTCAGAGTCTTTGGCAAGGTCTAAAAATAAAGCCCCCCAAAAATGCACTTTATAATGATCATTTAGAGTACTTTAAAACAGTGAAACTCTGTTTTAAAAAACTCAGTTTGACCTAGTCCATTTCCTCTCCGAATGCGGTACAGGCTATAACATTGTGGAGCTTCAATTTAAAAATTGTCAAATTTTGAGATCTGAACTACATAGTAGTGTTCATATGGACAAATAAACACCCTAGAATGAAAAAAAAAGTTTGGAAAGTTACACTACCAATGGCAAGTTATGCATGAATTAACAAGTAAAACTCGGGGCGAGTTTAAATAGCTTAGGTGTACACACAGTAAGTCTATGGGAGAAAATGGGCAGGTGAATCCGATCAACTTACGATTTTCACTTTTTTGAAGCACTAAATAATCATTTTGAAATACAATTTTTTCAGGGCGTCATTTTTACACCTTATCAAAGACAATGGTAGCATG
Source organism: Eucidaris tribuloides (assembly GCA_001188425.1). NCBI lineage: Eukaryota > Metazoa > Echinodermata > Echinoidea > Cidaroida > Cidaridae > Eucidaris > Eucidaris tribuloides. The sequence goes on from JZLH01S0125293.1 coordinate 65,889, forward strand.
GGGAATCATGTAGCTCAGATTTTTTTAACTGTGGTAAATGTTAGCCAATACCTGTAATAATACTCATACCATACCACAGACATACTAGTATCGGTTTCATATTCAAAGTATCATCAACATAACTGTCTACTTCTTAGCATTCAGATTTACGACCACGGGAGATAATGGATATATGTGGGAGATATTTTTTATATCTACAGAATTAACATTTAAATACAGCGACGGCGAGGTGGACGCAATGGGCCAATTCTTGGATGTATTTGATCAATTTGAGTACAATTTAAGCACATATCTATTTTATGCTAAACTTGCACGTTCGCCATACGTGTGGAATGGCGAATTGTGATTACCTATTATGTACAATGCATTTGCGCAAGTACCAGAAACAGTGCAACTGTCAGGAAAAAAAATGAATATGTCGGTATTTTCATTTGAATTAATTAGCCATAATAATGTCCAAAGTGACGACAATTTGTAGACTAATACCATTTGAGAGAATAGATCGCTGGCATAAGTTTAAGCACTTAAATCAGTTTGATTACATCTTATACTCAAGCTCTAATTTCCGCAATCTTTATTTTTAAAATTTGTGTTTTATACATCATTGTACATGTCCTGTAGGGAGTTAAATATTTTGTCACCATGTCAATTGTACTGTAGTTTGATAAATAGACAAGAAAGGCAGACATAAAAATATATGGATGAATAATAAAAAAAATGGCAACATAGATACAAAAGGTAAGATATTCGTAAATAGATCGATCGAATTAAAAATACGGTATAGGTAGATGAATAAATGGATAAATAGAAATGCAAGATGGTGGGGGTATGTAGACAGTTCTAGACACTTGGGTATAAAACATTCAAATAGATGGATGGATTTATTGATAGATAAATTTATAGATATTTAGAGAGAGATAGACAGATACTAGATAGATAGATAGATAGATAGATAGATAGATAGATAGATAGATAGATAGATTAATGTATGTATGGTTAGATCGGTAAGTAAGTGGATAGATCTTTGTTTTATGGATTGAAAAATGAAAAAGGAAAAAATATATACAGCTAGATGGATGGATAAAAAAATGTTGACAATTACATACATGTAGACACTCCGTAATGAATGATGATGTCCAAGACGCTCTTAAGACGAAATTAAAAGTTATAGCTTTCTCTTATACCTGTTTATGACATAATTACTTATACTTTGGTCGAGTATTATGCTGGTATGCGCAATTTAAGTAGTTTAATTTATCTCTGAAATATTTCCGCGCCATTTTTCCCTACCGCATTTATATCCACCGTACGCCCAGGCGCTCCCATTTCCAAAGAACGATGCAATGCATAAGACAGGAGTTAAATTGATCAACTCTAAGAGCGGAGATACTTGATGCAATACTCCTATGAATCATAATTTGTAATACTAAACGCGAACAAAAATCAATAACATTTGTCTCTTGATCGTATAAAAGGGAACCTCAACATTCGCAATACAGATTTCGATAATCAATTCCATGATAAATTAAACCAATATATTTGAATGTAGGAAATCCTCATATACACATAAAACAACGTTCCTAAGAACTTTAAATTTAGCTGTTAATAATGTAAACTTGTCCTATACGCGATTTGTTGAGGCAAGTACTTCTTTCAGGCGATTCATAGTATTTACGTCACACGAATCCTATTAAGTTTTGCACGTGTAAAGTTGGACTAGGTTTTCGCGTGGCTAATTGTGAAGTAGAGTTGCGTGTACTTTACGTATTGGTTGGCATACTTGCACACCCTTCTAACGTTAATTGGCAAAGTGTACCATGAATGCTTCATGGCCAAAAGTACAGCGTGAACCTGGCATAGGCAACAATGTATTTTAAGCGAATTAAGACGTAATACCTAGATTCATCACGGTCAGGTGGCCGGCATTACCCGTAAATGAAGCAATTTTTCTATGGCCCGGGCAATATTAACTTTTTCAGGGCCAAGCAGCGAACTATCCACTTGAACCACTATCCATACACATCCTGCTCATAATTATGGAATATTTTGTTGATACTTAAGTCTTTCTCCTATATCGTCAAAATTTTCGAGACAGTGTTTATTTCACAAAACCGCAGTATGCTGAACAATTTTTGAGGATTTCATGAAGATGACTTAAGTAAAAAACTAAAGTACGTTTGAGCGCAATAACAATTATATATTATTTTTTTAAATGCACAAAAATATCAATGAAAAATATTAAATTAAAGTAATTAAAAAAACCACAGAAAAGCTGAATAGATTTATTTTCTTAAATTATACATTCAGAACAGATGTTTGTTACAATTTCTAATAAACGCGCGTACCACCTACGTGACTCAAACAACAACAACACGCACCATTTATAAACACCAGGTTTGTAGTTGTCGGAGTCGACGCTAACAAAATGCTCAAAATTCTGAAATACTTAGATTATAAGTGTTTCACGCTGGATGAACAATATTAATCCCAGACGTACCGTTCACGGAAATGGCAACATTCTAAAATGTTTTTTAAAGTATTTCCATAATATGAAGCATGAGTGTTAATACACTGTACACACACAACGTTGGATCGATACATGACGTTTTAAACAAACTCAGGAACCTGTTTTATAAAGCTGTCGTAAAGTTCGCATGACTTTACGAACGACTCGAACCATGAAGTGCTAGTAAAATGCCAAAAGTTTTTCAAGCATTTTAAGAAATATGAATTTAATGTCAATTAGAGGTTTGCCGCAAACATGAAGTTTGCATTGAAATGCTTGTTAAATATTTTTTAAGAGTAAGATTTCATCTTGAGTTTGCATATTTGAAAATTAGTAGATATGAATTCAATAGTTTGAGATCACATCTGACGTGTCCAAATTCAAGTCATTCGTACAGTAATGGGTAAGCTAACGAACCACCGAACGGCTTTATAGAAACAGCCTCATCACACCCGTTTACAGACAAACGTGAAGTAAAGCGGTAAGTAAAGATACTCACTACGTTTTCACATATCTCACACGATAACAGTGTAGCCCATTAGCCCATTATGCCCATATAAGCTTGAAACTTAAAACAATCCATAACCATGCCAACATTGAAAGCCAAGAAATTGGAACAAATTCTTGGGTTTTTAAAAAAAACAAAATAGGAAACATCCCTGAATTTCATAGCATTACTAGAAAACCAAATTTGTTCAAAAAAATGCAAACATTGGGCTAAAATGGCTCTTTCCTTCCCCGAAAATAGGAATATCCTATTAATATAAAACAGTTGCAGGTATGCAATTCCAATTTTAAATTCCAACACAGGTAGACGAAAGATATGTATACAAGTACAATGTAATAGTAATTTTTGCTGTCTGATTTTTAACGTGTACTATAATAAAATATACTTGGGTGCAAATGTTCTCACATTATCATAATGGGTAAAACCGATACTTTGAATTCCATGAAAAAATTCAGATAATGATTAAGTCTATTGTTTACACTCTGGAAAATACATTTTGGCTTTATGCAACCGTTATTTGTTTGTGCAAGTGCGTGGGTTTGTCATATACGACCTGTTATATCTGTGGCAACATAGATCTTAGAGAAAAATAATTAAAAACAAATTTACATTTTGGCGAACACATCGATATGCGGTACGGTAATATATATTCAGTTATTCAAAATTGTTTCTTTTTTTCTGCATATTGGACAATCACTTGTACAGCAGCCATTTAACATTGTAGTAGCTTGCTTATGTGAATTAGCATAACGTGGAAGATATTTTACCAATATGGGGATATGTAGCAATTCCGCACACAATAAGTAGTCATTGGAAATTTGGAACGATAGTAAAATGCGCTTGTTGGTATATCATATGAGTGATACTGTATTAAACGATACTATGTCTTTATCAAATTCGATACATAACACTAATAGTTTACTTTTAAGAACTTGAATCACACAAGCTGTGGATTATAAAGGCTTGATAAGTTATGTGCGATGCTGTAATGTATTGCTGAGCGTATGTGTCTGTGTGTCTGTGTCTGTGTGTGTGTTGTGTGTGTGTGTGTGTGTGTGGTGTGTGTGTTGTGTTGTTGTGTTTGTGTGTGTGTGTGTGTGTTGTGTGTGTGTGTGTGTGTGTGTGTGTGTAGTGTGTGTGTGTGTGTGGTGTGTGTGTGTGTCTTTCACGTCCCACCCAAAGGTCACTTTGGCTATAGGAAAATACGTATATCAACCTTTACATACACCTGCTTGAAGAATACATAATTGAATGTCTTTCCGTCGCTGGTGAATTGTCTTCAGGTAAATGCGAGCCCATACATGTGGATAGAAAGTAAAGGGATAACATGAAATTATTCGAATGATACTGAAGAAGAACAGTCGCCTCTCATTACCTTAAAGGAAATATTCTTTGTGATCACGCGATAAAGTTGAGACACTGATCCAAATCCTGATTTATACGTTTTAAATCCCATGGTGGTAAATGGGGAGTTATAATCTCTGTTGTAGTTCGAATAACATTTTGGTTTTGCTCAATTATTTTCAAATGAGAGCAATCATTTTCTTTTGTAAAAAAAGTATTGACCTTGGTCGGTAAGTGTAGTTTCTGTCTTCAGTACGTTTGGGAATAACGTCAGAGCAACGTTTAAAATTTTTGTTGGATTTGCTATCGTTTATTGCGAGTACAATATATACACCCCACCTAAAAGCTAATAGGCAGTGTAATTATCATAGACAGATCGTAGAATGTGAAATGGGCAACTTTTGAAATACGTCAGTGATTACAAGGGCAGTTTTAAAGATAGTTGCATTAGTCCTGATGTAAACGGCGGTCCTGTAACACTGCAATTATAGCATGAAGTTCAACAATACCATAATAACACTGAAATAGCTAACATACACACTCTGCGTGTGATACAGACATGTAAGTGTATATTGAAATAAATTGATGGATAAATTATAGAAAGACCGAGAGGATGAATGTATATCAAAATAATAATACACGTTAGTCAAACATCCAAACACTTCATGGTACTGTAAGGAAATACTTAAAAGGCGATGTTGAATAGACGCCACAGAAATGCAACGATAGATGGAACGTGCAAGATAAATAGATTCTATTTGATGCTTATATTTGATATATATAAAGACATACATACATAATTAGATAGATCGATCGTCGATCGATCGATAGATAGATATGATAGTTAGGAGATAGAAGATAGATAGACTAGATAGATAATAGATAGATAGTATATAAATTGACATTGTGCATAGTGTATAGTATGCATATATATATGTATGGGTAATGTAAGCGTCGCTCCATTCTATTTCTCTGCACTATCTAAGTTTTTATTTCCGTATACACAAAAAGTGTTTCCATGCCAAACATTAATCTTTAATACCGATAATTGCCCCCTTTTCAACGAAAATACCATGCGTATAGATATCATTTAACGATCTATCGACGTAATAAGTGTAGGCCTATGACAAATAGTATAGTTTAATAATACATTGTATAATACTGTATTCTTTAAATACGCCACCTCATTGTGTACTGTATCCATCTTATATTAATATGTCGCACTTTAGTGCACTTGCGATCCTTGTCGACTATTCCTTCTGTTTTTCCGCCTGCATCTCGACAAATGGTTTATCTTCCGCCCCTCATCCAGCCCACAACGAAGTCCAAAGCCAGCACGTCGCTGCGTTTGTCCAAAGGCGCCAAAGTATAGTATAATATCTATCCCACTCGTGTCGGAGAAGTAGCTCCGACGCACCGACTAGGGCGCACTGATCACCGTGGAGTACTCCGAATGAGTTCCGAACTGCAACACGTTCAAACACACATGTGTCGAACTCGTTGATATTATCCCTTGACAAAAGGTTAGATCCTGTAAGCGTGACACTGATACGATGTGCATCAGCACGTTCCTTTTGATACTGATACCTGAAGCTAAGTCATGGCATTCTCACCTGAAGTCGAGCAGCCAGGGTCAGCGTGGATGGAGATGTTAGCAATAGCTTTAGAGCGCATCGCCACTCTCACTCTCTCCGATCCAAGCTTAACGCCGTGAAAAATTGCATTAGCAACTGCCCCGCGTCCGGGTCACTGTTTCCATCGAACCCGCGTTTTGCCCCAACGTGAGAATGCGTGCGCAAATGCCCGCGCCGGTACGTGGCTCTGTAAGATGATTGCGTGTATACTACACGGGAGCAACCTCTCTGCACATAGAAAAACAGCCGTTGAGTCGTACTATCTATTCACTGCATTCCTATCTATAGCATTACTCAACATTTGCCGCGGTGAGAATGTGATCCTTTATCTAACTCACAATACAATTGATACTGTGGCAACATCCACGACCTTGCTTAGTGTTAAATTTACAATACCGAACACAACACGGCGAGAAATCTGTATCGCGGTCAGCACAGTGTTTGTTTGAGTCGAGTGATTGTTCGACTCTTGACTTCGCGAAATGTAAATCAGACTGTTTGTCTAAGAGTTCTGTCCTGTTTTAAAATCACGCACAAATTGATTTATTTTTGCACGCTGCGAAATATCTATGCACATATCACTCGTACTTCTCACACGAACTAGACTTATGATGGATAAACACTACCGCTCTGTTCCCACGATCACCCTAACAACTAAAATCCTTAATCGTATGGACTTTGTTACTCTAATGCAAATAAGCACGCTCTGACATCGGACGTAATACTTTGATGTCGCGTAGTGCATTCGTATCATTACTCTGTCACTATTTGGCATCAGATATATCGTTGACTTTGTATATTGAAAGACAGAAAACACCAGTCTCTCCTGCCAGGTGGTCCGTTGTATCATATACATCCAAATTAATTAGTGAAATGACCGGAATCTTTTACCCGACTGGCAAGGATCGATTTCCCCTCCGTATTGTTTTTGTCGATATATGACATGATACAATATACACTCTAATAAACTGACGAAGAAATATGACTTACGCATCGAAATATAATTAAAGTAAGCGACATGATTAGGAGTAGTCCTAACTTGGTGTTAACTTACGTATTCCAGAATCAAAGTAAACTATTTTGAACAGTTTTGTAGTCAAAGTTGACTCATCTTTAAGATAACTTTCCATGAATAGTGCTTCGTGACAGACAATTTATTTATCTTATCTTCCTGTGTGATTTTTATTTTTCCTCGTGGGCCTCGAAAGAATTAAACTGTCTGGTGTCATGCTGTTCTCTCTTTAAGTAAACAAACTCCAGATAAATCCTTTCCAGCGCGAGATCCTACTCCAGCTGGGTATTCTTTGATATATCTTTCATCAGTTTGATTCAAACGCATTTTTTTATTTTCTTACCAATCATGTCACTGTCCTAGAACTTCGAGCTGTACGTGTTCTTCACAGTCACCGATGTATATTGGGTTTTGGTAAAAATAAATATGCCCTTAATGGAACAAATACAGTGTGACACAGTGTGGACACAGTGTGGATGTCCCCAAATTTACATAGTAATCTGCGGGGACTATGTGAACTTGGGACATTTTCCACATAGTCCCTATTGTGTGTTTCCGTAAGGGATGATTTAATTTTAAGCAAATAACAGACATCGTTCCAGTACTCAAGAGAACTACAGACAAATAAAAGAAAATACAACAGTGAAAGTCTTGAGCAAAATTTTGGTTGGAACTGGTCAATGAGTTATGAATGTTCAAAGTTTATTTAATCTTTGTTATGGCAGGATTCTTAAATTGGCAACTCCATGCACTTTTTTGAAGATGAAAGTGTGGAGAACCCTCCCATTGGCTTTGTACACAAACTTTTCACTAATTCTCAATTTTTTTATGAAATATGTACTGCCCTCTTGCTTGTGTACCAGTATCTCCCAGCAAAAATGATTTGGTATATGTTTTCTGAAGAATTTGATTACTTCACAACTAACATTTCAGTAAAAACGCGTGTAATTTGGAAAGATTTGTGTACAAAACCAATGAAACTTTCTTCCACACTTTCATCTCAAAAAGTGGTAGTGTTGCTAATTTAAGAATCTCCATACATAAGGATTATGTAAACTTTTGAACATTCCATAACTCTTGAAACGGTTCAGTCAATTTGTTCAAACTTTCACACATATTTCTTCCCTCTATATTGTTATCATATTCTCTGAATGCAAGAGATGTCTGGTTTATTCCCCTTCGGAACTTTTAACCCTTCCGCTACCACTCTCAGAATACCACATTCAATGTTTATGTCTTTTTTGTTTGTTTTTGTTTGTTTGTTTGTTCGTTTCGTTTTTTGTTTGTTTGTTTGTTTTGGGGAATGTACTGAGAGGGGTTTGGGTCTGGCAACGTGTCAAGAACAACTCATGCCCTAGATTGAATCAAGACGAACCTCGATGTCTTCCACTCAAGTCTTCCACTGCAAACGCGTGATGTAAATGTAGAACTGTGGGAAGGCCATACAACTAATCTCTGTTCAGAGTAACCCTTGTAAATTACATGATTTACGGCTTGAAGACCTTTCTGATCTGGCTTGGGGCCTTTCTACGTTTTTTGACTCACATTGGCGGAAATTAGCAACCAGAGATGCTCCCAAGGTCAGTTACTAACAGCCAGACATGACAGACATATGTCCATAATCATCAGCAGACGACAGATGGCGAATGTTGGCGGCAAAATTCCCATTCGGTGCGAGAGTTTACATCGTTTGGCATAGGAAGCGTCAGAATGATGTGTGCAAGTATATTTGTTTGCTTCTGTCCGTACGTATTTTCTCTCTTTTTTGACTATGGATCCCACTGGGGGCCAATCCAATATGGCTCATTTTCCTCTGTTAGGATGAGATGTTTTAATCTCGTTGACATTGGTGATTTTGCTTTAACACGCCATTCCCAATTGGCTTTTCGCAACAAGAATATCTCGTGTTTGTCTTCAACTGTTAATACAACTTTCTTGCATTTGTAGTGTCCCACAAATTGAGGAAAGGGCTTCCTGTTACGATTAAAGAAACCTCTAAGCGAAGTTTAACTTGTCAGCATTTCACAGGGGCGTAATGACCAATCATTTATCAATATAAGCCAATCTGTAACATGATTACATTATCATTTTGGGGGTCAAGCGCACCCCCCCCCCCTTCCTCCAACCCCATCCACACCCTTCAATCAGTTTTCCAGTGGCCGTTTGCACTGACTAATCAGTAAGAGTATAGAAAACCTTACAGAATCAACAATCATTCACTGCATTGCCGACAGCAAATGATAGAGCGTATTAAAATACACATAATGGTGAGAACATCGTCTCTCACGTTATCAATCATCTTCGGGCGCCTGATTTCATCTTCATTGGACGATGAATATAATCAACACCTTTCGTGACTTTCACGCTGAGTGATTATTCTCACACAACTCACCAAGCATTGCGGGTGGCGATTAAATCTTATTTGTATAAAATATACATAGTCTCTTATCGGAATGTGGAAATTTAAGTGCCATTTGTAGAACAGTAGAGCGCGCCGTTGACCTGCCCTCGATTACAGTAATGTAATATTCGCAGGGAACAGGGCAACAAATTTCATGCTTGTCGTATCAATCACGCATGCACTATCAGCCTTTGTAGTATTTATTGTGAGTTTTATATCTGTATAAATTATAATAATGAAGTACGATTAATGGGATGTTTTCGTAAGGTACCAATGACACATTTCAAATCTGTTATAATGTAAAATCATCTGGCGACTGACAGTGGCTGAGGTATATAGCAAACAAATCGTAATCAAGATTACTCTTTACAGAGGCGCTAGCAGTTATCTCTCGAGTGGTCAGGCCAAATACTGGCATCCCAAATCATAATTGTCGTAAATCTGCAAAATCTGGGGTGTTAAATTGTAACACCATCTGGTGTTCATGATATACGATACCAGACGTGGTGTCCAAAATCGCTGAAACACCAACACGGGTGTTACTTTAACACCCAACGAATTATTTCAAACTTCAAGAGCAGCTTTAAACACCAAGGGTGTTGAAATTCAACACTTTGCCGGTAAATCCTTGGCGTTAAATCTAACACCCAGTTTTTGCAGTGTCAACTCTTCTGTGAAGGAACTTTCTGAAGTCCCTTTATGGAAAGAGTTTACGATGTGAACGTCCATATTTTTTTAAATCAAAATGGCTTCGAATT